>CM057344.1:535376974-535685682 GCA_030015575.1 Agapanthus africanus
TGACACACTACTACACCTCGACTCTCCATCGCTAGCGAATTTGGAGCGTCAGTTATCTCGTTCGCCAAGGCTGAAGCTTGTGCGTTTGCCTTGGGTGGATCATCGGAGATGGAGGAAGACCGGCAACCAAACATCATCAAAGAATCGCTAGGATCTTGGAATGAAGACCGAAGGACATGGATCAACTCGGTATAACGATTCCAACTCTTAGTTAGTTTGCTAGTTTAGGGTTTAAGGTCGATCCAGGATTCGGGTAACGGTAGCGCCGGTTTTAGAAATTTTTGTTCCGTATTTTGGCCGCGTTTCGATGGCCGAGGCGCTGCCGTAACCCTACAACTTGACCGAACCGAACCATGGATATACATTACATTTACATGGTTCTCCAGTTATTCCATTAACATGATTCTACGGTTACATCCGTTTACTGATATCATGGTTTCGGTCAGTCAATCAATTATACAATCAATACAATTTACAAGACAAACAATACAATCAAAACACTACGGGGTTTAAGGGGTAGATTGGTACGGAAGGTGTTAAAAGTGGCACGAGACGGTAAGATTAAGACACCTAATCTATATTCCGTTGCTGTTGTACTGTGGCATAATGGGTCCTTCAGTTCCTGATACCTTAGTCTCCGGGGCAAGTGAGACTCCCCACGTATACACTGGCATCTTTCTGTATCAAACTACAAACAACAGCGTTAACACTAAATACAACAATATAACGATATAATACAACTGTAAAAGCTACTCTCTCTCTCTCTCTTACTCTCTGTCTATTCTATTTCTCCTCTTATCTTTGGGACTTACCGAGCGACCTGTTCGCTGACGACATTCTATTTCTTTCTTCTTTGAATGTCGTCAGGTAACTTAGACACGACAGAGATCGAACCAACTGCAGAAGACTTGGAGCAGTACAGCGAAGACCCTGAGCTCTAGACATTGTACATTTTCCATCCAGTGCTTTTCATTTCCTGTTATGCCATTGTTTAGGCATCACTTTTATTTCGGTTGTATTTCCTTTTCATGCATTATATAATAGAATGTTAATAAATAAAAGTTGCTGTTTTTATTATATCTTGTCTCTTGTGTATTTACTTTTTATATTGCTTAGTTACGCTTAGCGTATTTGCTTCTGAGTAAATACGTAGCGGACCAGTCCCGTCCCCTTCGCCATATACCGGGAAGCGGGACGTAACATTCTCCACCGCCTCGGCCGCCCTGAGGTCGGCTCTCTTCGCTGCTTCTACCGCAGCCCCTAACTCCTTTCGGAGGGCGCTCACTAACTTCTTCATGGTGCCGACGAGCACCTCGGAGCCCTTAAGCTTGGCCTTGGCGACCTAGGTAGCCTCGCGGAACCTGGCCACCTCTTGCTTCGAGGTCGCCGCCTCCTGCTTCGCTGCCGCCGCTTCCTACGTCGCGGCCGCCACCTCCTGCCATCCGGCAGCCACCTCGTCCTCGAGGGCAGCGACCCTTTCCATCGCCGCCTCCATCTCCCGCTTCGAGCTCTCCCCCAGCGAGGAGAGCTCGCCCAAGGCTCGCATCGCCGGGCTATCTCCTCCTCCTCCATCCGGGCGACGATAGCGACGTGCTGGAGGACCTGAAGAATCGGAGGGGGTCAGAAAGAAAAAGGGGCACCAAATCTCCCAAGCAATGAGACGATATACGAGCACTAACCTATAGGGCCTCTTGGGCGATGGACGCCATTTATGCCTTCAGCGTCCCTCCAGCGACCCGGCCCCCGGCCGACCTCTCCATGTCTTGCAGCAAGCTGTCAGCGACGGAAAGCCCCGAGGGCACCTCAAAGCGGAGCTCCCACTCGTCCACCAAGATCGGAGAGGCCGGGGTCCGTGGATCTACTCGGGGGAACCTCTTGAGAGACGACGGCGGAGTGCTCGTCTCTACCTCCGAAGCTCGGGCGTCCTCTCTCCGAGCCCTTTTTCTGCTCGGCACCTGGCTGGGCCCCGGGGCTCGATCCACACTTGAGCGCTGGGGCGGGACGGCCGCTGGGGAAGCTGGGACCGGCATCTGACGGGAAGAGCTAGCCCCTCCAGCCTTCGACCCCTTCTTCGGCTTGTGCATGGCTGCTCGGAGGAGGCTTGCGTCCATGGTTTCTACACAAGACAAGATATAAGGGAGTCAGCGACACAAATAAAGTAAAAATAAATACAAGTTCCTAACTTACCGACGAACTGGGCAGGGCTGAGCCCGGCCCAACTGAGGGCCCGCTCAGAAAACAGCATATCAGCCCGAGAAATAGGCTCCTACGTCGCCACTCTCGCCGCGTCGGGGTCATTGGACGGATTTCCCTGCCAGCACCTATCTCTAGACCACTGGACGGGTACGGGCTAGTCCTCACCCTCTGGCGGCCCGACGAAGAAAAACATCTTCTTCCAATTATGGATGGAAGAAGGCAGGACGACAACTCCTGACCCGGCTACACTCCCCCGCTGCTTCCTAAAGGAGAGGTAAACCCACCTCAGGTCGCCCGCGTGAGTCCCGGGGTGACTTTTGTAAATAAGGGAGGAGGCAAGGATGGACAGACTAAAGGGGATCGCCTGCAGCTTCAACCGGACCAAGAACCCAAGGAGAATCCTCCAGGAGTTCGGCACTAGCTGGCCCGGGGCTAACCCAAAGTAATTTAACGCAGCTACAACCTCGGGAGAGAATGGCAGGCGCATTCTGGCCCAAAAGGCTTCCAGGTACAAGGCGATCTCTCTACCTCTCACCTGATTTGCCCTCTCTCCTTCCTCGGCCAATCGTAGCGTGTAGCCGGAGGGAATATGGAAATGAGCCCGAGCGGTGACAAGCTCGTCCTCATATCTTATGAAGGACAACGCACCAGGGGCGTCCGCCGCCACCGCTCCAGAAACAGCCCCAGACGCGCGACCCCGGGAAGAGGATCTGACCCCAACTTCTCGAAAGGGCTCCAATCCGGGGGAAGAATCCCTAATATCTACCCCTACGACATCTACAAACTCCTCAAAGCAAGACATCTAACCTGATGGGAGGAAGTCCTCAAGAAGAGAAAATGCTGATATCCGACTTAAAAGGGAGAGCGCCGAGCTAACAAGACTTAGAATGAGGAAAGTGGGAAGAGAGAGAGAGACCCCGAATCAGACCTCCCCTCGATTTATACAACCGGCGTCCTCATCCAGCGGCGACGGCCGACTCCCGCTAAAATGATTCAGTACACTTGACGGCCACGATCACTCCACCTGTTGCAAGTGCATTGGCAGCATCCCATCAGACGTCAGAAGCCTGCGGCACGTCACATCAGCCAACTGGCACCCAACAAGTGGCCTGTCGCTTCAACAAAAGGGCACATGATCCAGCGCACCCTCTTTAATGCGGAGATCTCGCCCTGATCCGCTGACATCACCCGGAAAAACAACCGATCGCCTAGGGACACGCCCGATGATATCTTTGAAAAGAAGCTCACCTCGAGTGACCCGTCAAACCACTCTCGACCCGACCCGTCAGCTGGTCGGGATGAGAGTGGGGGGCTAATGATGATGCTCGATATCGGTGATCTCCCAAATCAGGACACCTAGCAGATGACGTGACCCAGGGCTCACAAGAAAGGACCTACAATGGCCGACCAGACCACTCCTGTGCCCGTCCTACAAGCAAACGCTGGCTCACCTCCGAGCCCCCAGCACAATTGGCCTCCTCGGCCCCATAGCTCATCTCCGAGCTATCACAGGCCTGAGCCTCCTCGGCCCTCTCAGCTCGCCTTCGGGCTCGAGAAAAACCAAGATACCTCGGCTCTCCCTCTCCTCCGCGAGCTCTCCCACCGAGATCATCTTCCTCGGTCTCATCGACCAACCAACAGCACTGCTTACAGGCGTAACCTCCATCCTGCGAATCTCGCCATGCGCGAGATCTCCACCGGCCACATCTCACGTTCTACGCCACCACGATCCCCCATTAACGAGCCTGTCTCAACATTAATAGGAAGTCCCGCTCATCACGCGGGTGTGACGTCGGGAGCGTAACGGCCTACGTGATTCTTGCGCCTGCCTCGCCTGCTGCCACCGCTATATAAACCCCTTCTCCAGACGGTTCAAGTAAGCCATTTTTACTCAACTAAGCCGTTACTCTGCTCGGATCTCTAGTCTAACTTGACCGTCGGAGGGTCCTCGGTGGTACAACCACCCCGGGACTTCCTTGTAGGTAGCTTGGCAACCATAACCTCAACCCATTGAGATCCACACGCTTCAGGCGATAGCCTCCAGATCCAATCTCAGCCATCCATCACCGCCATCAGCAGATCAACGGAAGGTAACATCTTGGCACGATCCAGGTCGTTTCACGACTCATCGGGATACCACGGCCGACTCGACGCCCTCAAAAAGAAGATCGAGGGCATGCATCGGGAAGGTCGTCATTCAAGCGACGGGGCTAAGTACGCCTCCGACTCGCTCACGAAGCCCTTCACAGAAGAGCTACTCGCCGTCCATGTCTCCTTCCGGAAAAAGCCCCAAAGGTCCCGCTCTTCGACGGGAAGTCCGACCCGAAGGACCGTTTAGACGTGTTCACGGTCGAGATGAGTTTCCAGGACTGTTCCGATGCCACCCAATGCCGTGCTTTCCCGGACACTCTCATCCACTCTGGTAAAGACTGGTTCTGAGGACTTGCGCCACGCTCCATCTCAACCTTCGATGAGCTGGCCACCCAATTTCTTGGCCACTTCATTGGGAACAGACGGCAGAAGCGGACCGTCGACCATCTCTTCACAATAAAGAGTGGGGACAAAGAAACCTTCAAAGGGTACGTCACCCACTTCTACAACGCCCTACTCGAAGTCTCAGAACACCGGGATGAGACGATCATTACGGCACTTAGGTCGGGTCTTAGGCACAAGGAGTGGTTATGCTCCTTTGCATTAATGCAACCTAAGACCATGGCCGAGGTGAAGGCCTGGACCGAGCGTGAGATCCAGCTTGAGTCCGAGGTGAACGCCAATCTTCCTCGGAAAGAACAAGCGGATCACAAGAAAAGGGGCCGGGAAGAGAAAAAGAGGCTTGAGCGGCCAAAGCCCTACTCCCCGAAGTTTCAAGAGTACACCCCGCTCAACGTCTCCCAGACGGTATTGCTGGAGGAGGCTAAGGGTGAGAGGTTTTTCAAACTCCCCCCAGTCTCGCGCATGGCGGCAAAGCGCACCCGGGGCCCCTACTACGGCTTTCACAGGTCGAAGGGTCACTCCACGGAGAACTGCAAGCAGCTCCGAGACTACATCAAGGAGCTAATCCGCTCGGGGCACCTGGCAACATACTTGCGGGACAAGCAGCAAGCTGACCGTGAGCAGGAGCAACGTCTCCCTCTCGGTGAATTAACAATCGGCCAAATCATGGTCATGTCAGCGGGAGTTACGTTGAATACCTATGAGGCTCAACACCCCTCACCGGTCGAGGAGACTAACATCCATCCGAGGAAGAAATCCAGGGCAACCGAGCCGATCATTTTTGACGACGAGGGCCTCCACAGTATATCCCTGCCCCACAACGACCCGCTAGTGATCACAGCACGGGTCCACAGCTACGAGGTGCAGAAGATACTGGTGGATTCTGGAAGCTCGGCGGACATCTTATTTTACGACCGCTTCCTGCGTATGGGACTCACCCCGTTGGACCTATCCTGCCAGGGTTCACCAACCACTCCATCTTGGCGGAAGGAGTAATCACTCTCCAGTTTAACATCGGGGAGGCCGACCGTACGCGTACTGCACCTGTGGAGTTCATCGTAGCGAGAATCCTGTCGACTTACAACATCCTCCTCGATCGCCCAACGCTGAACTCCCTCAGGGCCTGGATATCGACCTACCACCTGGCGATGAAATTCTCGCTCGACCAAGGCCGGATAGGTCGGGCCTACGGGTACCAATGAACTGCGAAGATTTGTTTCACTGCAACCTCTACGACCGAGCGGCCAAAAATGATGTTGAGAGCGAAGGTGACATCAAGGGTTCTCTAGACACCCGAGACGAGCAGAAAGAGGTCCGAGGGACCTCGGTGGAGCCACTGATAGAGGTCTCCCTCGTTGAAAAGGACGACAAACGAACCATACAGATCAGGTCACTTCTGACAGGGGCTCAGCGGGATGATCTAGTTCATTTCCTTAGGAACAACTCCGACGTGTTTGGCTGGGCACCTGCTGACATGCCTGGGATCGACCCCAAAATCATATCTCACAAGCTCGGGGTAGATCCTACGGCCCGACCCGTCAGGCAAAAGAAGCAAAGCTTCACCTCGATCAAGAAGAAGGCAATCGAGGACGAGGTAGACAGGCTCTTCGCCGCCAACTTCATTCGGAATGTGCCATACTTCGAATGGTTGGCAAATGTGGTCATGATCAAAAAGTCAAGCGGGAAGTGGCGAATGTGCGTCGACTTCACCGACCTCAATAAGGCCTTCCCGAAAGACAACTATCCCCTCTCTCGGATAGATCAGCTCGTCGACAGCTCGGAATGCCACGAGCTACTTAGCTTCATGGATGATTTTTCCGGCTATAATCAGATTCATATGAATCCGGCAGACGAGGATCTCATCGCATTCATAATGAACCGGGGGGTATACTGCTACAAGGTGATGCCTTTCGGCCTCAAAAATGCCGGAGCTACATACCAATAAAAAGAATATCTATGAACGTGTACTTCTTTCACTAAGGCAATGTAAACTTTTCTCAAGTTCTTTCTGTTTATATAATAAGAAGAGAATAATAAGACATTGCAAAAAAAAGAGTTTTATTTATTCCAAAAAGCACTATGGGCTCCTCAGCCTTACAGAAAAATAAAGAAAAAGTTACAACAGAGGTGGAACGGGATCGAGGAAATACTCCCGGTGATACTCAGAGCGGATTTCCGCAAGCCGAGCCTTAGCCTCTGCAGCCCGCTCCCGCCGATGCTGCATGCTAACCCGGGACGCCACGGAATCGCTCGACACTCCGCCCTCTGCACCCTGGCTCACGATGTACCTCATTTTGAAGCACTCCAGCATGAGGGCCAAGGATCGGTTGTACTTGGCCTTCGAGATAAGGCTGAGCAAGAAGATCGAACGCACTTTGTTGAGCGCCTCGTCCAGCAACTCCTCGGAGAGCGGGTTGTCCAACCCTGGGGATCTCCTCCAATTGCGTGCATCAACAACTGTAGGAGGGACGACCTCCGAGGGAGAAGCTGACTGAAGTGACCTTCGAGACGCTGAACCACTCCCTGGTACCCATCCTCGACCAGGGATTGGTCGTACATGGAGATGTTGTCGAAAGTAATGATCTCTTCGATCGAATACATGCACCCAGTCATCTTGTAAAACGATGCCGAAGAAGTTGCCGTCTCCTTCTCTATTTATAACCTTAAATAAAATCCTTGAAGACCCAGATTTGCGCGCGCATGGGTGCAAATCCCGGGATCCATCAAGATTACTCCAATGCCGCACACCCACGTGGCAGAACTGACGTGACTTCCCGAAACGTTACGCATCTACCAAGAATTCGAGGCACGTGCCGCCTGTGACGGTCGCCCCTCCCAACGTTCATAAACCAGGGAAGGTCGGGCTGAACCTCCGGAACCACCGAGCGGCTACCCTGCTCGGTCCATCCTTAGTGTTGGGGTAAAAATTTACACCCCGGTTGACCAAGTCAAAATCAAAGTCAACCCCAAGCCAGGTGGGCCCAAGCCCAGGTCAAGCGGGCCCATGCCCAAGTCGAGCCCGCAGCCAGCCTCCCCATGCCAACAACAAAATCATGTAATAAATAATTTTTATGTAATTGTTTATGCATGAATGTAAACAAAATGGGCATAAAGCCAATATTTTGTAAGCCCATGGCTTATGTGCAAAAATGAAATGGCACATGAGCCATGGGATGGCTAAAATGCCATTTTTGTAAAGCCCAAGGGGCTATTTGTAAATATGTAAGCCTATATAAGGCAACATGATGATGAATAAAAATATACACATTTTCATTCCCTCAAAAACTAGGGTGCTTTGTGCCTCCTGCTCCTTCTCCAAGGTTCTAAACCTTCTCAATTCTTTTGAATTAAATCAAGAGTTTTACTCTTTCGTTTCCAAAACTAAGTAGTTTTCCACACAAAACCCACAAAGGGGAACTCAGATCTCCCATCAGATCTCAAAAAGGAGTGATTTTTAAAATCTCCTACTTCTTGATCTTCAAGATCCGGCCAAACAACAGGAGGAAGAAGAAGAACCCCCTTTATCAGCTTCAAAACATCCCAGGAGTTTAACTCCATACATATATACATAACAAATATTTCCTTTCTGAAGCATAGCTTCTGTTTCTTAGGCTAAAAGCCATCTTTTCTCGCCGGCGCTCAAGCGCAGAGCGCCCACGTGCCGACACGTGGCGCGCTTCCGTTCAAGCGCAAGTCGCCCACGTACCGACACGTGGCGCACTTGCGCTCAAGCGCAAGTGCCCGAGCGTAAGTCGCCCCGGTGCCGACACGTGGCGCGCTTGCGTTCAAGCACAAGCGCTCGAGCGCAAGTCGCCCACGTGCCGACACGTGGCGCGCTTGCTCTCAAAGCGCAAGCGCTCGAGCGCAAGTCGCCCCGGTGCCGACACGTGGCGCGCTTGCGCCCAAGCGCAAGCGCTCGAGCGCAAGTCTCCCCCGTGCCGACACGTGGCGCGCTTGCGCCTAAGCGCAAGCGCAAGTCTCCCCCGTGCCGACACGTGGCAAGCGCTCGAGCGCAAGTCTCCCCCGTGCCGACACGTGGCGCGCTTGCGCTCAAGCGCAAAGCGCCTACGTGCCAACACGTGGCGCGCTTGCGCTCAAGCGCCCAGCGCTCAAGCACAGAGCGCCCACGTGCCGACATGTGGCACTCTAGCGCCTGAGCGCACAGCACCTAGGCGCACAGCGCCCAAGGTGTTGTCCCCACACATCCTTTGGATGCCTTTTCCCCCTTTTTTTCTTTTATATATATACATATATACATATATACATATGTATACATATTTGCACACACACGTGCTCCACGAAACTGTCCCTGTTAGAAAAACTCTGCGTGGCTCCCGATATATCCAAACCCCCCTTTCAAAACACAACACACGTACACTGCACATTGAGTTCGCATGACCAGTTTAACCCGTTAATCGGAGGTTCCCTCGTCCCAAAGGCGAGGGGTAATTAACGGCAGCTTAGTCCGCGGCTGCCGGAGATTCGGATCCCCACAATCAATAAACCCCCGCCTACCCTAGGCAGGGGGAATCTGTAGTACACCTGACAAGCGCGCGCGTATTCCCATCTCAATGGGGTGATGAAAAACACCCTACAGATTCTGGCACGCCCGGTGGGACCAATCTCTCCTACCATATTCCGGGTTAAGCATTCATGCGAACTCAATCATTATACATACCTGTATTTATACTAAAATAATGCTCTTTCATGCTGATTTTCAAGCAATCACCTTCCGACGATGTCTCCAAAGATGAACTCAGCTCCCGTCTCCTACACGATGAGGATAGACTCTAGGACGGTCCTTCCGGCCAGTCTCGGGCGACAATTGGAGGAGCCGCTGCTACCATTCGGCTCTATCATGTTCATGCCAGTTGGCGCCATCCCTGCTCCTCAAGCCCCGATGGCAGACAAACCGGTCTCGAAAGGCAGGAGACCAAATGTGGTGGTCGCGAGGGCATCGCAGCCCAAGCGTAAGTCCATTTCCGAACGACTCTCCATGGCCCCAGCTGGGGGCAAGGCCATCGGCACCAATAAAGCTACAACACGTCCCGAGCAAGCTCCAGCGGTGCCATTGACCACTGCTCGATCGGGTGTCTTCTCTAAGCTCCCCGCCAGTAAGAAAGAGACGACTGGATATGAGGTCCACACTGTTTACATGGTGGGCACGCGCAGCAAGAGCAAGGACGGGGCCACTACATCCCAAATCCAATCTGGTGTGAATATGGCTGCCACATCCCAAGGCCAGCCTCCTCTGGAAGGTAATGAAGACCTTCCCAGTGAGGCTGATAAGCAGAAAGACCCTTCGGTCCATGAGGAGTCGGGCTCGGAAAGCGAAGAAGAGCCGACTTTCCGCCCTAGGACCGCGGAGCAAGAGCTGCTTCAAGAGCTCCGAAAGCAGCTCAGAAGCAAAGACAAGGAGATGGCCAAGCTCTACTCAAAGATCGACGACTTGACAAATGTCGTCTTACGGCTTTCGGCCGCCCAATCAAGCACAGGGCTCTGCTCATGAACCGGGAAACGTTGACCCGAGACAGCCGGTGCCTATTCCCTCAAATCCAAGGGTGGGCGGACCGCACGAAAGTCAGTCGCATCCTATCTCGGCAAATGTCTTGGCTACCGATGACAATAGCCTGCTAATTCAAGATCAAATCATGGATTTGGTTACCGACAAAGTCAAAACCTTGGTAGCCGAAGCCGAAGCGCAAAAAGATGTCAGCAATAGTGGGAGACCATATCCTGCTCAGTATGATCTGGTAGAATTTCCTAGCGGCTATGTCATCCCCAAATTCGGAAGATTCAATGGGACGGGAAATGCGAATCAGCCCTTCGCCCACTTCAAAGCCTCTTGCGGGAATACTGGGGGCAATGATGCGCTTCTCTTCTGCCAGTTCGTTAATAGCCTGACCGATGTTGCTTTCGACTGGTACGCGAGCATACCAGATGGCTCCGTCACAACTTTTGTCCAAATGGAGTCTCTGTTTCGGCAGAGGTTCATGAGCGTCAGCGATAAGATTACCATTGCCGAGCTCGTAAGGACCAAGCCCAAGAGCGATGAAAGCAGCACGGATTTTATAACCCGATGGCGTAATCTCTCCGTCAAATGCGAACCGCCGATAGAGCAGGACCAATCTGTCAGTCTCCTTGTCGGAAATCTCAACAACTGGATGACCCCGTTTCTATGTACCGCGGGTCTCAAAACATTCCAAGAGCTGACCAAAAAGGTCCAAACATTGGAACGCTCAAAGCCCGAGTCCGCTCAGGATCTTCAGTTCACAAACAGACCGAAACCTTGGAGGGACGACAACCGAAAAGGCGGAAGTTCTAATATCACCGATTCTCCAAATAAGCAGAGAACAGGCGGAGCAAAAACCGACCAGTCTCGAGAGCCAACATTGGAGGAAAGAAGAAATAAAGTCTACTCATTCCGAAGGGACTAGGTTCACAAAATTTTTAAAGATGCTCTGAAGAATGGCCTGCGGCTACCAGAACCAAGAAGACTTAGTGAAGCGAACATGACCGATCATCCTAACTTTTGCCCATACCACCGAGTGCTGGGGCACACTATTGAAGACTGTTGCATCTTCAAGGATTGGGTCGAGAAACAATATAAGGCGGGAGAAATATCATTGTCCCCTGGCGTGTTAACAAACAATCAAGCTACGACCGCCAACTTCATACATACGGGGACCGAAGTCCTTCAGGGACCTGATTCTCTCAAACACCCTCCTTTCTCTGGGAACAGACGACCACCACGTCATTAAACTGGGAATAATCGACCTCTAAGTCGTTAAACTGGGAATGTAAATAAATGTAAATAAAAAAAAAGTGTAAATAAAAGAAAGATAAAAGCTGAAATGATGGGGCAACTCGCAATAAAAATCAGCGAGTAAAATAAAGATGAAAATAAAGCCGAAATGATTGGGCAACCGCGAATAAAAGCTGAAATGATAGGGCAATCGCGACCTTCGCGACAAGAAAAGCTGAAATGATAGAGCGATCGCGGTAAAACAAAAAACAAAAACAAAAACAAAAAAACAAGGGCGAATGATGAGTTGCTCCTGGCATTATTCCAGTGCAGCAATGCAGACGCCAAACAAAAATCCAATTTCCCAAAATTCTTTTAGCCCTACGGCCAGTCCCCAAATTGACTGCCGTATACAATCCACGGGCTCAAATAATTCTCATCATACTCATGCCCCATTGTAATTACCAGTTATGCGGCTGGTCTCCGCGTTTGGAGTTATGCTCCATTGAGAAGACTCACTCATGTGTCCTCACGATACATGAGGAGAACAAACCTTTGTGGGATCCTTACGACTCACAAAGGAAAAACACACTTAGGAGTCCTCACGACTCCTAAGGAGAAAATACACCTGCGGGATCCTCATGACTCGCAGGGAGAAAATGCTTTTATGGGACCCTCACGGCCCATAAAATTGAAAAGCCTTAGGCGACAGGGACCTAAACCCGTCTCCTAAGCCATCGCTCCGCCAACAAGAGTAGGCAAATGATGAATTGGTCCTGGCACCTCTGCTTCAGTGTTAGCAACGCTGATGCCGGCCCCTACCCCAAAATTCCAAGCTCGCCATCAATAGACCTCTAAGTCTTTAAACTGGAAACAGATGACCTCTACGTCGTTAAACTGGAAACAGATGACCTCTACATCGTTAAACTGGAAACAGATGACCACCACGTCGCTAAACTGGAAACAGATGACCTCTACGTCGTTAAACTGGAAACAGATGACCTCTACGTCGTTAAACTGGAAACAGATGACAACCACGTTGCTAAACTGGAAACAGATGACCTCTACGTCTTTAAACTGGAAATAGACGACCACCAAGTCATTAAACTGGAAACAGATGACCACCAAGTCGTTAAACTGGAAACAGAAGACCTCCAAGTCGTTAAACTGGAAACAAAAGACCCCTACATCGTTAAACTGGAAACAGATGACCTCCAAGTCATTAAACTGGAAACAGATGACCTCTAAGTTGTTAAACTGGAAACAAATGACCTCCACGTCTTTAAAACTGGAAACAGAGGACCGCTAAGTCGTTAAACTGGGCACAGATGACCACCACGTCGTTAAACTGGAAACAGATGACCTCTAAGTCCTTAAACTGGAAACAGTCGACCTCTAAGTCATTAAACTGGGAACGAGAGAAATCCACTCATATGTCCTCACGATACATGAGGAGAACAAACCTTCGTGGGATCCTTACGACTCACGAAGGAAAAACACACTTGGGAGTCCTCACGACTCCTAAGGAGAACATACACGTGCGAGATCCTTACGACTCGTAGGGAGAAAAATGCTTTTATGGGACCCTCACGGCCCATAAAATTGAAAAGTCTTAGGTGATAGGGATCTAAACCTGTCTCCTAAGCCATCGCTCCCCAATCCCCAAGTGGTGAATGATGAGTCGCTCCTGGTACCACATTCCAGTGCAGCGATGCAGACGCCATCCAAATTCCAAATCTCGATGGCGAATGATGAGTCGCTCCTGGTACCATATTCCAGTGCAGCGATGCAGACGCCAACCAAATTCCAACTCCCATACCCCAACGGCGAATGATGAGTCGCTCCTGGTACCATATTCCAGTGCAGCGATGCAGACGCCAACAAAGTCCCGAAATGTTTTTGGCCCTACGGTCTGGATCATACATCCTGCAAAACCGTATACAATCCACGGGCGTAAAACGATCCCAATCTCTCCCAAGTCCTACCGGTGAGACCACATTCAAAGTCTCACCGGCAGGGAAGATTCAAAAAAAGAAGAAGAAGAAAAAAAATAAGGTATGTCCACAAGCAAAATGGGCACGGATGAAAACCCGAAAGGGCTCCGTGAGTAAAAACAGCAGGACTGCCGGCGAGTTTGTGAAAACCCGAAAGGGCGCAAACTCGTGAAAAAGAGATGAAATGCACTCGCAAAGTCCTCTCGACTTTGTGAGGAGAAAATTCCCGCGTGAGATCCCTACGACTCATAAAGGAGCCACACACTTAGGAGTCCTCACGACTCCTAGGAAGAAAATACACGTACGGGATCCTTACGACCCGTAAGGAGAAAATGCTTTTATGGGACCCTCACGGCCCATAAAATTGAAAAGCCTTAGGTGACAGGGATCTAAACCCGTCTCCTAAGCCACCAATTCTCAAATCCTCTCGGGGCACATGATGAGTTGCTCCTGGCATTATTCTAATGCAGCAATGCAGATGCCGACAGAAAACCAGTCCCAAAATCCTCTCAAAGACAGATGATGATTCGCTCCTGGTACCATATTCCAGTATAGCGATGCTGATGTCAACTCAAATTCAACAAATCAAACCAACCAATTCCAACATCGACCTCTGCGTCAACAAGCGACACTCTGCATCGGGGAAACGTCCAACACAGACACTCCGCATCAGGGAAACGTCCAACAACGACACTCCGTAACGGGGAAACATCAAGCAGACACTCCGTGCCGGGGAAAAGTCAACCCGACACTCCGCGCCGGGGAAAAGTCGATCAGGCACTCCGTCTCGGGGAAACGCCCTACCACAGGCACTCCGTCTTGAGGATACGTCCAACAACAGGCACTCCGTCTCGGGGAAATGCCCTACCACAGGCACTCCGTCTCGGGGATACGTCCAACAACAGGCACTCCGTCTCGGGGAAACGCCCTACCACAGGCACTCCGTCTCGGGGATACGTCCAACAACAGGCACTCCGTCTCGGGGATACGTCCAACAACAGGCACTCTGTCTCGGGGATACGTCCTACCACAGACACTCCGTGCCGGGGACACGTTAACCAACAGGCACTCCGCCTCAGGGAAACGTCTGCCAGCGACACTCCGCGCCGGGGAAAAGTCGATCAGCGACACTCCGTGCCGGGGAAAAGTCAACCAGTGACACTCCGCGCCGGGGAAAAGTCGATCAGCGACACTCCGTGCCGGGGAAAAGTCAACCAGCGACACTCCGCGCCGGGGAAAAGTCCATCAGCGACACTCCGTGCCGGGGAAAAGTCAACCCGCGACACTCCACGCCGGGGAAAAGTCGATCAGCGACACTCCGCGCCGGGGAAAAGTCAACCCGACACTCCGCGCCGGGGAAAAGTCGATCAGCGACACTCCGTGCCGGGGAAAAGTCAACCCGACATTCCGCGCCGGGGAAAAGTCGATCAGCGACACTCCGTGCCGGGGAAAAGTCAACCACCCGACACTCCGCGCCGGGGAAAAGTTGATCAGCGACACTCCGTGCCGGGGAAAAGTCAACCCGACACTCCGAGCCGGGGAAAAGTCGATCAGAGACTCTTCGTGCTGGGGACACGTCAACCAGCGACACTCTGCATCGGGGAAACGTCGAACACAGACACTCCGCATCAGGGAAACGTCCGACAGCGACACTCCGTGCCGGGGAAACGTCAAGCAGACACTTCGTGCCGGGGACACGTCAACCAGCGACACTCTGCATCGGGGAAACGTCCAACACAGACACTCCGCATCAGGGAAACGTCAACCAGCGACACTCTGCATCGGGGACACGTCTACTAAATCGCTTCGGATCAGAGCACCGACCGTCCATGTCGCAAAAAGGGCAGTGCATCCCAAAAAGTGGGAACCAAAGCAAGTCGCCTCCACGCGAAAGAAGATCCATCAATTTCATGCACACGACCCACATATACTGTGTGCATTTATTGATGGGGGGCAATTTTTTGGGGTAAAAATTTACACCCCGGTTGACCAAGTCAAAATCAAAGTCAATCCCAAGTTAGGTGGGCCCAAGCCCAGGTCAAGCGGGCCCATGCCCAAGTCGAGCCCGCAGCCAGCCTCCCCATGCCAACAACAAAATCATGTAATAAATAATTTTTATGTAATTGTTTATGCATGAATGTAAACAAAATGGGCATAAAGCCAATATTTTGTAAGCCCATGGCTTATGTGCAAAAATGAAATGGCACATGAGCCATGGGATGGCTAAAATGCCATTTTTATAAAGCCCAAAGGGCTATTTGTAAATATGTAAGCCTATATAAGGCAACATGACGATGAATAAAAATATACACTTTTTCATTCCCTCAAAAACTAGGGTGCTTTGTGCCTCCTGCTCCTTCTCCAAGGTTCTAAACCTTCTCAATTCTTTTGAATTAAATCAAGAGTTTTACTCTTTCTTTTCCAAAACTAAGTAGTTTTCCACCACAAAACCCACAAAGGGGAACTCAGATCTCCCATCAGATCTTAAAAAGGAGTGATTTTTAAAATCTCCTACTTCTTGATCTTCAAGATCCGGCCAAACAACAGGAGGAAGAAGAAGAACCCCCTTTATCAGCTTCAAAACATCCCAGGAGTTTAACTCCATACATATATACATAACAAATATTTCCTTTCTGAAGCATAGCTTCTGTTTCTTAGGCTAAAAGCCACCTTTTCTCGCCGGCGCTCAAGCGCAGAGCGCCCACGTGCCGACACGTGGCGCGCTTGCGCTCAAGCGCAAGCGCCCGAGCTCAAGTCGCTCCGGTGCCGACACGTGGCGCACTTGCGCTCAAGCGCAAGCGCCCGAGCGCAAGTCGCCCCGGTGCCGACACGTGGCGCGCTTTCTTTCAAGCGCAAGCGCTCGAGCGCAAGTCGCCCACGTGCCGACACGTGGCGCGCTTGCTCTCAAAGCGCAAGCGCTCGAGCGCAAGTCGCCCCGGTGCCGACACGTGGCGCGCTTGCGCCCAAGCGCAAGCGCTCGAGCGCAAGTCTCCCCCGTGCCGACACGTGGCAAGCGCTCGAGCGCAAGTCTCCCCGTGCCGACACATGGCGCGTTTGCGCTCAAGCGCAAAGCGCCTACGTGCCAACATGTGGCGCGCTTGCGCTCAAGCGCCCAGTGCTCAAGCACAGAGCGCCCACGTGCCGACACGTGGCACTCTAGCGCCTGAGTGCACAGCACCTAGGCGCACAGCGCCCAAGGTGCTGTCCCCACACATCCTTTAGATGCCTTTTCCCCATTTTTTTCTTTTATATATATACATATATACATATATACATATGTATACATATTTGCACACACACGTGCTCCACGACACTGTCCCCCGTAAAAACTCTGCGTGGCTCCCGATATATCCAAACCCCCCTTTCAAAATACAACACACGTACACTGCACATTGAGTTCGCATGACCAGTTTAACCCGTTAATCGAAGGTTCCCTCGTCCCAAAGGCGAGGGGTAATTAACGGCAGCTTAGTCCGCGGCTGCCGGAAATTCGGATCCTCACAATCAATAAACCCCCGCCTACCCTAGGCAGGGAGAATCTGTAGTACGCCTGACAAGCGCGCGCGTATTCCCGTCTCAATGGGGTGACGAAAAACACCCTACACTTAGCAGGCCTCCCTATGCCCTCCCGCCCTAAGGATCGAAGCCCTCGCCAAGAGGCAACCGGGCAGCTACCCTGCTCGGTTATCCCTGGCTGGTAGTTCCCTACCCCACGATGCCAAGGATCTAAGCCCTCGCCAAGAGGCAACCGGGCAGTAACCCTACTCGGTCCATCCTTTGCAGGCCTCCCTATGCCCTCCCACACTAAGGATCGAAGCCCTCGCCAAGAAGCAACCGGGCAGCTACCCTACTCGGTTATCCCTGGCTGGTAGTTTCCTACCCCACGACGCCAGGGATCTAAACCCTCGCCAAGAGGAAACCGGACAGTAACCCTGCTCGGTCCATCCTTAGCAGGCCTCCCTATGCCCTCCCGCGCTAAGGATCGAAGCCCTCGCCAAGTGGCAACTGGGCAGCTACCCTGCTCGGTTATCCCTGGCTGGTAGTTCCCTACCCCCACGACGCCAGGGATCTAAGCCCTCGCCAAGAGGCACCGGGCAGCAACCCTGCTCGGCCCGTCCTTAGCAGAGCTCTTACAGTCCCTCCCGTGCTAAGGATCAAAGCCCTCGCTAAGAGGCACCGGGCAGCAAGTAGCAACCCTGCTCGGCCCGTCCTTAGCAGGCTTCTTACGGCCCCTCCCGCGCTAAGGATCAAAGCCCTCGCCAAGAGGCATCGGGTAGCAACCCTGCTCGGCCCGTCCTTAGCAGGCCTCTTACGGCCCCTCCCGCGCTAAGGATCAAAGCCCTCGCCAAGAGGCACCGGGTAGCAACCCTGCTTGGCCCGTCCTTAGCAGGCCTCTTACGGCCCCTCCTGCGCTAAAGATCAAAGCCCTCGCCAAGAGGCACCGGGCAGCAACCCTGCTTGGCCCGTCCTTAGCAGGCCTCTTACGGCCCCTCCCGCGCTAAAGATCAAAGCCCTCGCCAAGAGGCACCGGGCAGCAACCCTACTCGGCCCGTCCATAGCAGGCCTCCCTATGCCCTCCCGCACTAAGGAGCAAAGCCCTCCCAAGAGGCACCGAGCAGCTACCCTGCTCGGCCCGTCTTTAGCAGGCTTCTTTATGCCCTCCCGTGCTTAGGATCTAAGCCCTCGCCAAGAGGCAACCGGACAACTACCCTACTAGGTTATCCCTGGCCGGTAGTTCCCTACTCCACGACGCCAGGGATCGAAGCCCTCGCCAAGAGGCATCGGGCAGCAACCCTGCTCGGCCCATCCTTGGCAGGCCTCTCACGGCCCCTCCCACGCTAAGGTTCAAAGCTCTCCCAAAAAGGCGACCGAGCAGCTACCCTGCTCGGTCATCCCTGGCTGGTAGTTTCCTACCTCACGATGCCAGGGATCTAAGCCCTCGCCAAGAGGCAACCAAGCAGCAACCCTGCTCGGTCCGTCCACGTCTAACGATCTCCACCTCGACTTTGGGGCTATAGAGATACCGTCCTTTCACCGGTCTTTGCACACTTGGTAAATGATCGAATTCAACTCGACGTGCAATCGCTAGACGAAATACCGACCTAAAGATGAAAGCAGTACTGTGCAAATACAAATGCTCACCACAAACAAAAGGAAAATGTGCATGCAAAGAAACTGCAAAAAGATTTTTTATTCATAAAAAGTCGTAAGTCTTTACAAGGTATTATGGGCTCCCCATCTTACCAAAACGCCTGGAGGCTTACAAAATTTCAGCGCAAAAAGAAAGGAGATGAAGAAGTTCAGGCCTCAGGGCCGGGAAGAACCTCGACGAGCCGCGCGTCCACTACGACAACCGGGACGGCGTCTTCAGGGTCGGCACCGACAACGGGAGCCTCGACATCGGGAGCCAGGACGACCGACTTACCCCCCACGCTCCCACCGGGGGCCTCTTCCCCTGCATCGTTTCCAGGGGCGTTCTCCTACGCGTCATCCTCGAGAGGGTACGCGGCCCGGAGCTCGCCGTCGGGGAACTCCGGCATCTGAGCCTTGACAGCGTCGAGGGCATCGTGCCAAATAATGCCGGCAGCTCCAGCAAAGTCGGTGTAGAACTGGTCCGACTTCTTATATTTCTCCACCGCCTTTGATGCCAGAAGCTCAGCCTTCAATGCCCGAAGCTCGGCACGCTTCGTCGTCTCCTTCGCAGTCTCATTCTCCCTTCGGAGGGTGCTCGCCGTCTTCTTCAAGGTGGCGACGAGCACCTGAGAGTCTTCCAACTGGGCCTCGGCGGCTCGGGCGGCCTCTTGGCTCCGGGCGACCTCCCGACTCCCGGCCACCATCCGATCTTCAAGGGCATCGATACTCTCCATCGCCGTCTCCAGCTCCAGCCTTGAGCTCTCCTCGCGGCCCGTGGCCCGCATCACCGGGGTTATCTCCTCGTCCTCCATGTTGACGACAAGGGTGACGTGCTGGAGGACCTGAAGAAAAGAAAGAGTATTAAAAAGGAAAGGGAGACACCCGATCACGCGAACAAAAACGCCGAATGAAGAACCAGGTGGGGCGCGAACACTAACCTGCACGGCCTCTTGAGCTATGGCCGCCATTTTGTCTCGGAGGGGGTCCCGAGGAATTCTGCCCCCGGCCGACCTCTCCATCTCCGAGAGCAGGCTGTCGGCGACAGAAAGTCCCGAGGGCACCTCAAAGAGAAGTTCCCCATTGTCCACGAGGATCGGGGAGGCCGGGGAGCAGGACGCCGTCCTATAAAACCTCTTGAGGAGCGACGCGGGAGAACCAGTCTCGGCTCCCACCTCGGGAGCCCGAGGCTCCTGCTCACGAGCACGCTTACAGACCGGTGCACAGCTAGACTCGGGGGCCCGAGGCGCGCTTTGGTGTTGGAGATAGTGCCCTCAGAGTCAATTATTGAATCGCAGGTACGTGATTGCAATGATTGCGGAGGACCTATACAGGTAGGACAGTCTTACTCGAGATGATAGTATGCTATCTGGTTTGCCTTTATCAGTCGTGTACATGTTCAGGTGATTGATTACATATTACACTTTGATAGAGCCCTTAGGATCTTGCTTTACTACCAATAGTATGATGGCGATCATATACGTGAGAGTTGGGTGGTTTATACGCATATCCTTAATTGTGGTCCATAGTCGTGGGAGTTTCGAGATAGGGCATCGATACTCCGGAGTAGACAAGTGTATACAGTCGAGACCCCGACGAGGGGCGGTGGCTGGTCTCACAAGCCACTGGTGTCAGTTGGTTCACCTAAGATGTATACATGTGCTCATTGGGTTATGAGTACACCGGACAGGACTCGCCGGGAATCTGCTAGTTGGTATTATACATATCGTCAGATAGCAGTTCCCTGGTGACATGTGTACAGGTTAGTTCATCGACCTGAGGTCGTCATTTGTCTCGTGTGAGTTCCCACTGTGCTTTGATTTCTACCCTACCACGGCTCAAAGGAGCCGTGCAAACAGGTAGCTTTTGGGTACAGTCCCGAGCCATATGGAGGCACGTGAGCGGATCGGCAGGGGATTCGTCTCTCCCGGTATTGGGGGTGAGATCGTGCTGTGTCTAGGAGAGCCATTACTGGTAGGTACTCCAGTAGTATCTCAGGGTGTTATTGGGCTACACTCCGACACGACTTATACTGCTATTGGAGGGCTGACGTTACTAGCCCCCTAGGCAGATATGCGATACTCATAGACGAACGGACCGGACTGTATATACATTGTCACTGTTAGGCTCAGTAGGGTTTCCGGATGAGTTCGCTCATCGGCCTCCCTTGAGGTCAGTCCATGGGCAGCCGTTACGCATAGCTAGTGCCGCTGACGGTTTGTGGTTAAACCCACTGCCAGGGTACTAACGAGTCATTAGAGTCCCCCACCGACAGTTTCCCAAGTTCGGGCGAAACGTTGTAGAGGCCGTATGGTTTTATGGCAGGGTTCGGAAAATGCACGTGCGTTTACGCACGTGTCAGATTTCGGACAGATGATACTGGTCGGCTTTGGTTTAAGCCGGATCCGAGTATTATATTGAGTAGATATAATATCTTTGTCTCAGTTGCATTTGTATTCGGTCGTAATACAAATGCGGGTATATTTATACAGTTACGGGGTTGTCCTGAAATTCGTTTCAGGATCGCTTTTGGAAGTTGCCAGTTTCCAGTTTTCTATCAGCCGTCTTTTAACATTCGGTTAAAAACGGATTTATCTTTTCTTGGATGAGTGTGGAAGATTCTAGAAGCATCTAGAAGGTGGTGATTAGGCTTGTGACTCACTTGTTCATTTATGGTGCATTTATTGTGTTCATACTTTGTGTTCACGCTGGATATTTCTTTGTGTTCACACTAAGATATTTTTCCTTCATGATAAGCTTGGTTTGTGGTCACCCCCCTTCCTCCTACACTCACCCCCCTACTCCTATAAGTGTGGCCGGTTCCTCCCCTCTCTCTACACACTTGATTTTTCATTTGGTGAAAAGATTATGATAGTTTTGGGGTGTATGGAAATTTCATAGCTCATTTCATTCTATCACCCGACTTAATTGGCAACTTCATTAACCGTTCGTCCATAGTTTTGGACGGAACGAGACAAACTCTTATACTCATTCTCTACATCAATCTTGGTCATCTCTTTTAGCAAACTTGACGACCGAGTTGCCTCGAGTCAGAGGCTTGAGCCCGTTTAAAGAATCGTTGACGTGGTGCCACCTGGACGAGAAGATCGGAGATCGAAGAGATCGGAGCAGCCGCAACGGAGCGTGGGATGATGGTTAAAGAACGAAGGACTCGGATCGTTCGGTATAACCTTTCTACTCTTTTTACAGTTTGTTAGTTTAGCAATAATGGCAGATCCGGGTTAAAGTATATGATAGCGCCAGTTAAAAAGTTTTTGTTTCGCATTTGGCGTCTGTAGATGGCCGGGGCGCTACCGTAGACTTACACTGGTATCAGAGCCTCACCATTTTGCTTTACTAACTTGTGCTAACGCGTTTAAAATATCGATCGAACCGGATATCGAAAACCGCAAAATTCAAGTTCTGAGTTTCTGTCGATTTTAAAAGGGTTCTAAAAATAATTTTACATATCACAGAAAATTCAGCAGGGTTTTTTAAGCACACCGTACAAATTTGGTCACGTGACCTTACTAAACCGCCGCGGAATCGCGGTCAAACCAAGGGTTTGACCGCGCATCCGCGGCCATTCTGTGAGATCTGTGTTCCAAATTTGCACAGTGACTTCTTGAGTGGAAATTGTAGTTTTTGGTATATATCTTTTGGGCCCAGATTTTGTTACTGTACAGCAGATATTCGTGGGGCCCACTTCATGATATTTAGTCGATCGAAATTTAAACATGTTAGTTTGCAGTACTTACATTATATCTCCGACCGTGAATGTCATTTGATCGGTAAACTGCGTCTGATTGCTATAGTTCTTTTAGACGGGTTTGCGAACGTGACATTCGCGTTGATGTTCTGTGTTGTGCTGTGATGTTGCGGATTTGTCATGGTGGATAGCAGTGTGCAATGGTAGTGCAGTTTGGATTTATTTGTACATTTGATATTGCGGGACGAGCGTCCAACATGTGGACAGCCGTCACTGCCTGTTGTATAATATTCTTTTGGGGCACGACCAGGTTGCGGTCGATGTAATTGTTGTACTATTATTTATTTCTGTACTAGGTTTACCCCGCGACGGAGTGCACGGATAGCCGGGTTCGGGAGGGCAACTGGTCCGCATCTCATGGCTTTGAAAGGCAGAGGGACCTCACTCTAGAATTGGCAGACTATTCGCCGCACTCGTAGGGGGTTCAGGTTGACCCAAGGAGGGGTGCTCAATTTACCGGATTCCGTGAAGTGCCGGGTGTTCCATTCACTATGCTGTGGGGGACTACCTCACTTCAGGTTTAGGCGAGTAACTTGCCGCACCCGTAGGGGTCTAGGTTTCATTGCACAGGCTATCCACACGACCAGGGGAACGTCGGGTTTCAGCAGCGGCTCTGTGAAACCGGGGGATCCCAGATTATCTGTATTGTTCTGTGATGCTTATTACTTTTCTGTAATGTTGCATATTATCATGCCTGGAGCGATTATTGTATATTGGTATATATACTATTAGATGTTGTATATGTTTTGCACCCGCGCTAGTCCAGTCCCCGCTCTGTCGTTAGTTAAGTAACCTAACGGATGATGACGGGACCCAGTGACGAATGCGGATGGCATATACGTACATTTTATTTTCGTTCTTTTCTGGTGTGATTGTTGATGGGACTGCGTTGATTCTGATCAATGCAAAGGAATACAAACCTGTTTGGAGTTGTTGGAACAAATTTAAAAAGTGTTATTGCAAAGACGTTTCCTTTTGTTTTGCATAGCGGTATTCAGTGGAATATTCTGCACCTCATTCGACGGGACAATGTAGGGTGTTTTTCGTCACCCCATTGAGATGGGAATACGCGCGCGCTTGTCAGGCGTACTACAGATTCCCCCTGCCTAGGGTAGGCTGGGGTTTGATGATTGTGGGGATCCGAATCTCCGGCAGCCGCGGACTAAGCTGCCGTTAATTACCCCTCGCCTTTGGGGCTAGGGAACCTCCGATTAATGGGTTAAACTGGTCATGCGAACTCAATGTGCGGTGTACGTGTGTTCTGTTCTGAAAGGGGGGTTTTGGATATATCGGGAGCCACGCAGAGTTTTTACGGGGGTCCCGCTACCTGGATAGCGGGCTGGGGGTCAAGGGGGTTAGCAGCCCCCTTGCGGGGTTCGGGGCAGCGCCCCGGCCCGAAAATTTTTTTTGAGGGGGAGAGTGTGGCGGAGTATGTGTATATGTACATTTGTATACATATTTATATATATACATGTATATATAAATAAAGGGGAAGAGGGCATCCAAAGGATGCGTGGGGCAGCACCTTGGGCGCTGTGCGCTTAGGTGCTGTGCGCTCAGGCGCAAACGCGCCACGTGTCGGCACGTGGGCGCTTTGCGCATGAGCGCTGCGCGCAGGTGCGCAAGCGCGCCACGTGTAGGCACGTGGGCGCACTTGCGCAAGCGCGCAGGTGCGCAAGCGCGCGCGCCACGTGTCGGCACGCGGGCGCTTTCGGCACTTGCGCAAGCGCGCAGGTGCGCAAGCGCGCGCCACGTGTCGGCACGCGGGCGCTTTGCGCACTTGCGCAAGCGCTTAGGTGCGCAAGCGCGCGCGCGCCACGTGTCGGCAGGCGGGCGCTTTGCGCAAGCGCTGCCAAAACAAATTTCTCAGAAGAGAAATCAGAGAGGAGTTGGACTCCTGAGTGTGTGTGTTTTTTTTTTTTGGGTTTAGTGAACGATGTTCTTCTTCCTCCTGTTGCTTGCTGGATCTTGAAGATCAAGAGATGTGAAATCTCAAAATCTCTTCTTTTTCAGATCTAATGATAGATCCAAGTTCCACTTTGTGGGTTTTGTGGTGAAGAACTAATTTGTTTTGAAAAAGGAAGAGTAAAACTCTTGATTTAATTCAAGAGAAAGAAGAAGGTTTTGGAACCTTGAAGATGGAAGAAAGAGCTCAGCTCTGAGACTTTTTTTGGAGAGAGAAAAAGTTGTTGAGATATTTTCATTATCTTTTGCCTTTATAGGCTATACATTTTACACATAGCCCCTTGGGCTTCACAAAATGGCATTTTTCCTATCCCATGGCTCATGTGCCATTTCTTTTTGCACATAAGCCATGGGCTTTACAAAAAATTGGCTTTATGCCTATTTTTCTTACATTTGTCCATAAAATAAAAATAAAAGAAATACAACAAAATTATTTATTACAAAATTTTTATCTTGGCATGGGGGAGGTCGGCCCCTTCATGTTCGGGCTCAAACCGGGCATGGGCCTACTGGGTCGGGGCCTGGGCCCACTTGGCTTGGGGTTGACTTGGATTTTGACTTAGTCAACCGGGGTGTAAATTTTTA
The DNA here is from genome assembly GCA_030015575.1 of Agapanthus africanus. Lineage (NCBI taxonomy): Eukaryota > Viridiplantae > Streptophyta > Magnoliopsida > Asparagales > Amaryllidaceae > Agapanthus > Agapanthus africanus. Next base: position 535,401,852 of record CM057344.1, read on the forward strand.
CCCCAACAAATTGTCCCCCATCAATACATGCACACCACATATGTGGGTCGTGTGCATGAAATTGATGGATCTTCTTTCACGTGGAGGCGACTTGATTTGGTTCCGGCTTTTTGGGAAGCTGGCACTGCCCTTTTTTTACGACATGGACGGTCGTTGCTTGACATGTCTCCGAGACGGAGTGTCCGTGATAGACGTTTTCCCTGGCCCGGAGTTATCTGGTTCCCGCTTTGTAGGAATCCTGCGCTGCCCTTTTTGCGACTTGGACGGTCGGTGCTGCCCTTTTAGCGACTTGGACGGTCGATACTGCCCTTTTTAGCGACGTGGACGGTCGGTTCTGCCCTTTTTGCGACTTGGACGGTCGGTTCTGCCCTTTTTGCGACTTGGACGGTCGGTGCTGCCATTTTTGCGACTTGGACGGTCGGTGCTGCCCTTTTAGCGACGTGGACGGTCGGTTCTGCCCTTTTTGCGACTTGGACGGTCGGTGCTGCCATTTTTGCGACTTGGATGGTCGGTGCTGCCCTTTTAGCGACGTGGACGGTCGGTGCTGCCCTTTTAGCGACTTGGACGGTCGGTGCTGCCCTTTTAGCGACGTGGACGGTCGGTGCTGCCCTTTTAGCGACTTGGACGGTCGGTTCTGCCCTTTTTGCGACGTGGACGGTCGGTTCTGCCCTTTTAGCGACGTGGACGGTCGGTTCTGCCCTTTTAGCGACGTGGACGGTCGGGACGGTCGGTTCTGCCCTTTTAGCGACGTGGACGGTCGGTTCTGCCATTTTAGCGACGTGGACGGTCGATGCTTGATTTGACTTGCTCTGCTTCTTGCAATGCCAGGGGTAGACTTGACTTGCTCCGCTTCTTGCGGTGTCGGAGTGGAAGTTGACTTGTTGATTTTGATTTGGGTTGACATCAGCATCGCTATACTGGAATATGGTACCAGGAGCGAATCATCATCTGTCATGGAGAGGATTTTGGGATTTTGGTTTTTGTTTGGCATCTGCATTGCTGCACTGGAATAATGCCAGGAGCAACTCATCATTTGCCCTGAGAGGATTTGGGAGAAATTGGGATTGTTTTACGCCCGTGGATTGTATACGGTTTTGCAGGATGTATGATCCAGACCGTACGGCCGGAAAAAATTTTTGGGACTTTGTCGGCGTCTGCATCGCTGCACTGGAATATGGTACCAGGAGCGACTCATCATTCGCCGTTGGGGTATGGGATTTGGAATTTGGTTGGCGTCTGCATCGCTGCACTGGAATATGGTACCAGGAGCGACTCATCATTCGCCATTTGGGGATTGGGGAGCGATGGCTCAGGAGACAGGTTTTGATCCCTATCGCCTAAGGCTTTTCAATTTTATGGGCCGTGAGGGTCCCATAAAAGCATTTCCTCCCTACGAGTCGTAAGGATCCCGCAGGTGTATTTTCTCCTTAAGAGTCGTGAGGACTCCTAAGTGTGTTTTTCCTTTATGAGTCGTAAGGATCCCATAAAGGTTTGTTCTCCTCATATATCGTGAGGACACATGAGTGGGTCTTATCAATGGAGCATCATTCCCAAAGCGGAGACCGGCCGCGTAACTGGTGATTATGGTGGGGCATGGGTATGATGAGAATTATTTGAGCCCGTGGATTGTATACGATGGTCAATTTGGGGACCCACCGTAGGGCCGGAGAATTTTGAGAAATTGGATTTTGGTTGGCGTCTGCATCGCTACACTGGAATATGGTACCAGGAGCGACTCATCATTCGCCGTTTGGGGACTTGGAATTTGGATCTTGTTTGGCATCAGTATTGCTGCACTGGAATAATGCCAGGAGCAACTCATCATTTGCCCCGGGAGGACTTGGGATTTGGGTTTTTGGTCGGCATCAGCACCGCTAACACTGAAGCGAAATGCCAGGAGCGAATCATCATTTTCCGTTGCCCGTTGGGGAACGATGGCTTAGGAGACAGGTTTGGGTCCCTATCACCTAAGGCTTTTCAATTTTATGGGCCGTGAGGGTCCCATAAAAGCATTTTCTCCCTACGAGTCGTAAGGATCCCGCAGGTGTATTTTCTCCTTAGGGATCGTGAGGATTCCTAAGTGTGTTGCTCCTTTGTGAGTCGTAAGGATCTCACGCAGGGGTTTTCTCCTCACAAGGTCGAGAGGACTTTGCAAGTGTATTTCATCTCTTTTCACGAGTTTGCGCCCCTTTCGGGTTTTCATAGACTCGCCGGTAGTCCTGCTGTTTTTACTCACGGAGCCCTTTCGGGTTTTCATCCGTGCCCGTTTTGCTTGTGGACATACCGTTTATTTCTTCTTCTTTTTTTTTTTTTTTGGGCCGCTGGTGGGACTTTAAAGTAGTCTCACCGGCAGGATTTGGGAGAAATAGGGGCCATTTACGCCCGTGGATTGTATACGGTTTTGCAGGATGTCTGATCCAGACCGTAGGGCTGATGTGCTCAATTCTCCTGCGACTTGGAGCATTCAGGTGTAGTATTTCTTGAGATATCGTCCATTGATGGGTGGCATGGGCCTTTCTCCCTCTGCACTTATTAGTTGGTAGGATCCTCCGTCGAACACTTTCTCAATGACGTATGGTCCTTCCCAGTTTGGCTCGAATTTTCCCTTGGCATGTCGATTGAGGATGATCGGTCTTTTGAGGACCAACACCAATTCACCTTTCTTGAAAGCACGGAGACGAGTTATCTTGTCATAGGCCCGTGACATTTGGGCCCGGTATAGCTCTAGATTTTACTGTACCGCGAGCCTCTTTTCTTCGAGGGCATCGAGCTCTTCAAGTCGAAGGAGCACGTTTTCATCCTCCATCAACTCGTGCTGAACGGCCATTCTTAAGCTTGGAACTTCGACTTCGAGGGGGAGGACCGCCTCCACTCCGAAGAGCAATGAGTATGGAGTGGACTGAGTTGGAGTACGATGCGTGGTACGATATGCCCACAGCGCCTCGTGAAGTTTGAGATTCCAGTCTCTCTTGTTGGCTGAAGCATTTTTCCTCAGGAGCCTGCATAGAGTCTTATTGAAGGCTTCGGCTAGCCCGTTGGCTCTTGGATTATAGATGGAGGAATATCTCCAGTCTATCTTGTGCTGAGTAGCAAACTTTGAGACATTGAAGCTCTTGAAAGAAGGCCCGTTGTCAGAAATGATTCTTCTTGGTGTACCGAAGCGGTATAGAATATTATGCTGGAAGAATGTCAGAATATCTTTTGTCTTGACTTCTTTTAGCGGGACAGCTTCAGCCCATCTGGAGAAGTAGTCTGTCGCGGCCAGTATGAACCGATGGCCTTTGGATGACGGAGGATCAATTGGGCCAACAATGTCGGTGCCCCAGACTTCGAAGGGCCACGACGCCACCGTAGGATGCAATGGATTGGGATGCTTGTGAATAAAATCACCGTTAATTTGGCAGATATAACATTTCTTTGCATGCTCTCCGCAATCCCGTATCATGGTGGGCCAGTAATACCCAAGCCGTTTAATCTGCAGTCGCATCTTGGGGCCAGATTGGTGAGCACCGCAAACGCCTGAGTGAACTTCTTTCATGACTTTTTGGGCTTCGGCCGATGACAGGCACCTGAGCCAGAGTTGGTCATATGACCTGCGGTATAACGTGTCATTTACAAACACGTATCGGAGAGCTCTTTTCTTCAGCTGAATCCTCGCAGATTTTTCTTCAGGCAGCTTGTCGTATCGGAGGTATTCTATGAAGGGTTCTCTCCAATCAGGCTCGTCTTGGATGATTGAAGCTTCTTCGGCAGGACTGCTCTCCTGTTCCGCGCTTTCCTCTTCTCGTAGACAGACTGGGGGTAGAATTTGTCGGCTCCTGACTGTGATTAGAATTTCATCCATGTCAGGATCAGCCAGCTCCTTGGCTAGGCGAGCGAGTATGTCGGCTTTTCCGTTCAATGCTCTAGGGACTCTTGTCAGTTCAATGTGAGTGAACCGTTTCATGAGTTCCACCACCCGGCTTCTGTACCGAGCTAACTCGGGTTTGTATATCTTATAGTTGCCGCTTACTTGGTTGACGACAAGCTGGGAGTCACCGTAAACCCGTAGCCGAAGGATTTCCATTTCTATGGCGAACTCCAAACCAGCTATCAGAGCTTCATACTCGGCCTCATTATTTGTGCGAGGCTCGGTGAGAGCAAAAGAGCGCCGTAGGGTTACCATTGATGGCGTGATGAACACCAATCCTATCCCTGCCTTTATCTCCGGGACACTTGATTTACTAGAGGTCCTTATTGATGAGGCTCCATCGAAGTAGAGCTCCCAACTTGGCCCATCTTCCTCGAGGTGCAGAACTTGTTCATCAGGTAGCTCACAATTTAGCGGCGACCCTTCTGGTATGGGATGAGCAGCGAGAAAGTCTGCAAGAGCTTGCCCTTTTACTGCTTTCTGAGGAGTATAAACTATGTCAAACTCAAGTAGCATGACAGCCCATCTTGCCATTCTGCCGGCTAGGCTTGCTTTGGTCATTAAGTGTTTGAGCGGGTCGACCTTGGAGATCAGCATAACCCGATGAGCCAGCAGATAGTGCCTCAGCTTCTTCACAGCAAATATCAGAGCCAGGCATTGCTTTTCGATTGGGGAATAGTTGTGTTCCGCCCCGACTAGAGTTCGACTAAGGTAGTAGAGGGCATTTTCCTTTCCCTCCTCGTTATTCTGGGCAAGGAGCGCACCGAGTGACTCATCTAGCGCGGCAGTGTAGAGAATCAGCGGTTTATTTGGAATAGGAGCGGCCAGCACTGGAGGGTGCAACAAGTATTGTTTGATGCTTTCGAACGCTGCTTGACATTCGGCATCCCAGATAAAAGGAGCTCCTTTCTTCATGAGCTTTGAGAAGGGCCTACATCTCCCCGATAAATTTGAGATAAACCTCCGTATATAAGCAAGCTTGCCTTGAAAAGATCTTAGCTGCGTCAGACTCTTCGGAGGGGGCATCTCCATGATGGCCTTTATCTTCGACGGGTCAACTTCGATCCCTCGATGTCGGACTATGAAGCCCAGGAATTTTCCCGATGACACGCCAAAAGCGCACTTCAGAGGATTCATCTTCAGATCGTATTCCCTCAGTCTGGTGAGAACGGTCCTAAGATCTTGGATATGATCGGCCCTGGTTTTAGTCTTGACGACCAGATCATCGACATAACATTCGACGACTTTATGGATCAGGTCATCAAAGATATTGGTCATTGCCCTTTGATATGTAGCACCTGCGTTCTTCAGTCCGAATGGCATTACCTTGTAGCAATATATTCCGATCGGGGTTCGAAATGCTGTGTGCTTCTTATCCTCAGGCGACATCTTGATCTGATTATATCCAGACGAGCCGTCCATAAAGGTGAACAGTTCGTAATTTGAGGTGTCATCGACCATCATTTCCATGACCGGTAGCGGGAAGTCATCTTTAGGACATGCCTTATTGAGGTCCCTGAAATCGACACAGACTCGGATCTGCCCATTTTTCTTCTTCACTGGGACTATGCATGCGATCCAGTCTGCATATTTCTCTTCCCTGATGAAGCCGGCATCGATGAGCTTCTTAGTTTCCTCGATGACCTTTTCTTCTAGTTCCCTTCTCATTCTTCGAGGAGCTTGTTTGACTGGCTTAGCATCAGGAGATATAGCCAACTTATGTACGACCACTTCAGGGGAAAGGCCAGGCATTTCTTTGTATGTCCACGCGAAGCAGTCGACGAACTCATGCAGCAGGGCAATTATCTGCGCTTTCATTTCCTCTGACAAGAGCGAGCTGATGTAGGTCGGCCTTGGATTATCGGGCGTTCCTAAGTCAATCTCGGTTAGCTCGTCAAAGGTTGCTTGTCCGCCATCTTCGAGCTCTTGAGGAGCTTCTTCTGGCTCGGCTATCTCGTCGTCATCATTTGATCTTTCGCTGGCCTCACCAACATGGATCATGTAGCACGCTTTAGAATCAGGTTGAATGTAGCCTATGCCCCGTCTATCTGGAATTCGTCCATCGATGAGTGCTCGGACCTGGGGCGGATGCCATAGCCCTTCGTAAAACTTTGCTTCGGACTCCGTTTGATATAACCGGCATCCGCACTTCTTAAAGTATTCCCGCATCTCGGGCGCATAGTATCTGGGATTGAGGACGGCTCTTATGCCTCTCTCATAGGAAAGGCACGCGACAGAAAGATCGTCCGGGTGCACAACGGGGTTTGACCCATAAAACTGGATGCCCTTCTGTCCACTTTTCCTCCCGGGAACGTAGAAAGTTTTCAGCTGGTCCACGGTGGAGATTGATAATGCATCGAGCTCTTTGCACATTTGCTCTGGTACCTTTGTAACGGCTAGGGACCCTTCTGCAACTTCAAAGGTCTCTCGTAGTTTCGCTTGTTGCGTGGGGGTCCAATCTGCACCGCTGTTGCACGACAGGTCCTCCTCCTCTGACTCTTCAGTGTCGCTGCCAAGATGAGGGCGGACTTTACTGCTAGATGGGCTTTCAGTAACAGATTCGTCCGTATCGCTGCCGAAATGAGGGCGAGTTTTGCGGAAGGACGGGCTTCCAGCGTCGGACTCATCAGTGTCGCTGCCGAAATGCGGGCGCACTTGGGCATTTTTGCTTTTGAAAGTGACAGCCGACGCAGATTTGCTTTTGAGCCTTGGGGCTGGTCTATTCTCAGTCAGTTGTGGCTTAGCATTTTGGTGGTTCATAAAGTACCGAGAATCTTCATATCGGACTTCATGCACACCGAATGGTTGGATGTCCCCGTCAATGCGTCTTTCTTCGCCATTTTTAGTATACTTCATGCATTGATGGAGAGTTGACGGAATGATGCCGTAATCGTGGAGCCACGGCCGCCCCAAGAGAATCTTATAAGACGTGTCAGCGTCGATCACGTATATCTTAGCTTCAGTTTGCAGATCCCCGAATTTGATTGGCAGAGCTATGGACCCCAGAACTTGCTGGCAATTTTGGTTGAAGCCTTGAATGACAATCCTTTCCCTTGACAGATGTCGGACGTCCATTGATAAACTCTTCAGAGTTCGCAAGTTCATGATGTTCACTGAGGACCCCGGATCAATCAATATGCGATTAATTCGATCTCCGTCGCTGTACCCGGTCACGTAAAGCGGCCGATTATGCTCAGCCGTTCCCAGTAGCAAGTCTTCATCCTTAAATGTGACTGCGGCGGCATGCAAAGCGTGCTGGGCTTCTTTCATATTAATTTTCGCAAAGTGGGCCTGATACCGCTCGGGGTTTTGTAGAGCGTGGATGAGAACATCTCTAAGCTCCTTAGATAGGACCAAGGCATTGTAGATGCTCAGGAGAGACGGAAGCTTCCGGAGATGCGCCAAGACATTATAGTCCACCGAGGAAGGACTTATGTTTTCATCAGCCGGTTCTCTGCCATCTTCTTCATTAGCGACTTGTTTTTCCTTCCCTTTTGGGGCGTTGCCCTGATTCGGCGGTAGAGCCCTGCCGCTTCTGAGCTGGATTTGATTGGTCGTTGTGGCGAGCTCCTCATCCTCTTCGGGAAAACAAAGATCATCCTCGGAGTCGCTGCCAAGATGGATGGCGTAGCAGGTCACTACTGGGATCTCTTTATTGGAGTCTTCTTCTAACTCCTCCAGAATTTCAGCCGCTTGTACAGGGAAGAACTCCTTCAATTGAATCAATGTTCTTTCCTTTTGTTCATATTCTTCGAGAGAATCGATATATTTTTGAATGGTCGATCTCCCTGCAGACTCTTTTTCGCGCCGAGCTGCACTTTTCTTCTTCTTCAGCTTCTTGGATTTTGAGCCTGATGGAGCCGCATTGGCTGCTGGACTGGTAGGCTTCTTCTGCCCTTCCCATTCCGTCCTGGGTTCTTTCTGAAGTAGCTTTATCATCTTCTTCGTCTTATTAGATATGTGCGTACTCCACGGAGGCCACGATGAGTCAGTTTCATCTCTCAGGGCAGCGGGTTCGGCTGTCTTCTCCCAGAAGGCTTCAACTTCTGTCTGTATAAAGTTGGTGGTTGCAACTTGATTGTTCACCAACACACTTTTGGACAGCTCGATCTCTCCAGCCTTGTACTGCTTCTCGACCCAATCTTTGAAGATATAGCAATCCTCGATCGCATGGCTCACTACTCGGTGGTACGGGCAATACAAAGGATTGTCGGTCATTTTTGCTTCCTGGGGTCTTTTCGACTCCGGCAATTGTAGGCCGTTGTTCAAGGCATCTTTAAATATCTTGCGGACCTTGTCCCTTCTGAAAGAGTAAACCTTGTTCTTTTTCACCTCTAGAGAAGGCCCATCTCCTCCCAGCAATGGCTTTCGAGACCGGTTAGTTTTGGATTCGGCCGCCCTTCGCTTTTCTTCATTATCGGAGGCATTGAAGACATTGGTACTGCTGGAACTCCCGCTTCTACGGTTGTCGTCCCGCTTGCTTTTCCAAGTTTTGTCTCTCTGAGAGTCTGGCGGGGACTCTTGCTTCGAGCGTTCCAGCATTTGGACTTTCTTGGTTAGCTCCTGGAATGTTTTGAGGCCTGCTGTACACAAGAATGGGACCATCCAATTGCTGAGGTTCCCAATGAGAAGGCTAACGGACTGGTCCTGCTCCAGCGGCGGTTCGCACTTGACCGTGAGATTACGCCATCGGGCGATAAAGTCAGTGTTACTTTCATTCTTCCCCGGCTTGGTCCTCACAAGGTCGGCAATGGAGATTTTATCACTGACGCTCATGAACCTTTGCCGGAATAGAGACTCCATTTGGGCAAAGGTAATGACGGACCCATCTGGTATGCTCGCGTACCAGTCGAAAGCAACACCGGTCAGGCTGTTGACAAACTGACGAAGAAGGAGCGCGTCATTGCCCCCTGTATTTCCGCACGATGCTTTGAAGTGGGCGACGTGCTGATTTGCATTCCCCGTTCCATCAAATCTTCCGAACTTAGGAATGACGTAGCCGCTTGGGAACTCAATCAGATCGTACTGCGCGGGATATGGCCGCCCACTACTGCCGATTTCTTTTTGAGCTTCGGCTTCGGCCACCAATGTTTTAACCTTGCTGGTGACCAAATCCATTATCCGATCCTGTGTTAGCGGGATAGTGCTATCTGGGGCCAAGGCGTCCCCAGAAGCGGAGTGTGGCCGGCTTTCATGCGGCTCGACCAGTCTTGGACCCAAAGGAACAGGCATTGGCTGCCTCAGATTGTCATCACCCGGCTGATTAGTAGCGGCTTGTGCTTGATTGGGAGGCGCTCGAGCAATTTGAGCCGTAAGCTGCATCACCACGTTCGTTAAGTCGTCTATCTTCGAATAGAGCTTGGCCATCTCTTTATCTTTGCTCCTGAGCTGTTTTCGAAGCTCTTGAAGCAGCTCTTGCTCCGCAGTCCTGGGGCAGAAAGTCGGCTCCTCCTCGCTGTCCGAGCTTGCATGGATCGAGGGGTCTTTCTGCCTATCATCCTCATCGAGAGGGTTTTCTTCATCCAGCGGGGGCGGCTGTTCTTGGGCAGCGGCAACCACATTCGGGCTAGATTGAGCTTGGGATGTGGTGGCCCCATCCTTGCTTTTGCTGCGAAGGTTGTCGCTGGGGCGTCCTCCCGCCATATAGACCGTATGGATGATGTATCCAGCCGTCTTTCTATCATTGGAAGCTGATTTCACGGATTGCTGTCTTGACCCCCTTGCTTCGGTAGCTGGTAATCGATTGAAGGCGGCTGGCCTAACCAGGTTCTTAAATGGTGCTGGCGCTTCTTTTCTGGATTTGCCCCGCTGCTTTCGTGCGGCACAGAGTGCCTGATAGACTCTTGAAGAGACAGTGTCATACTTTTTATGTTGGGGCTGGGACACCTCTTTTTGTAGCACTGTTCGGACCGCTGTCTTCTTGATTCTGGCGGTCATGGCATTTTTCTGAACCCACTTCAGAGGCTCGAAGGAATTGCTGATTCTTACGTCCGACTTAGCCGTCGTCGCGGGGCAATCCTGCACTTGGAACTTCACATGATTCCATTTGGCTGAAGCCTTGGCCCTCTTGTTGGCTCGATACCTGAGCCGCTTCTGCCTTAAATTTTCTGTTCTAAGCACCTGGCAGACTTCAGCTTTTTGGGAAGACACCGCGGACTGGGCGATGGAGGGCTTTGGAGATACGCTCGATTGTGCGTTTGTTGGAGTTATCGCTTGAGCTCGTCCGCGACATTTGTTGTTGCCCTTCGCACCGGAAGTCTTGCCCCCAGCTAGAGCGTCAGGGAATCGTTCAGACACCATCTTAAGTTTCGGTTGTGGTGCCTTAGCAATCACAACATTCGGCCTCTTGCCCCTTGGGACCGGCTTGACCACCTGTTCCGCCGGGATTTCCGCCAGATGAGCGATTCCAGCAGGGTAGATGATGACGGAGCCAAACTGGCGGGGTGGTTCCTCCCACTGTCGACTGAGGCTTGCAGGGAGAACCACACGAGCGTTGATCTTGACCACGTATGGAATCGGGGTCACGTTGGAAGCTGAATTCGTCTAGAGAGACATTGTCGTCGAAGGTTGATTGCTGCATAGAAAAGAAAATATCACTTCAGTATAGACAATAGATATGTATATTAATTGAGTTCGCATGAACGTTTAACCCGAAATATGGGAGGAGAGAAAGGTCCCACCGGGCGTGCCAGAATCTGTAGGGTGTTTTTCGTCACCCCATTGAGATGGGAATACGCGCGCGCTTGTCAGGCGTACTACAGATTCCCCCTGCCTAGGGTAGGCTGGGGTTTGATGATTGTGGGGATCCGAATCTCCGGCAGCCGCGGACTAAGCTGCCGTTAATTACCCCTCGCCTTTGGGGCGAGGGAACCTCCGATTAATGGGTTAAACTGGTCATGCGAACTCAATGTGCGGTGTACGTGTGTTCTGTTCTGAAAGGGGGGTTTTGGATATATCGGGAGCCACGCAGAGTTTTTACGGGGGTCCCGCTACTCGGATAGCGGGCTGGGGGTCAAGAGGGCTAGCAGCCCCCTTGCGGGGTTCGGGGCAGCGCCCCGGCCCGAAATTTTTTTTTGAGGGGGAGAGTGTGGCGGAGTATGTGTATATGTACATTTGTATACATATGTATATATATACATGTATATATAAATAAAAGGGAAGGGGCATCCAAAGGATGCGTGGGGCAGCACCTTGGGCGCTGTGCGCTTAGGTGCTGTGCGCTCAGGCGCAAGCGCGCCACGTGTCGGCACGTGTGCGCTTTGCGCATGAGCGCTGCGCGCAGGTGCGCAAGCGCGCCACGTGTAGGCACGTGGGCGCACTTGCGCAAGCGCGCAGGTGCGCAAGCGCGCGGGCCACGTGTCGGCACGCGGACGCTTTGCGCACTTGCGCAAGCGCGCAGGTGCGCAAGCGCGCGCCACGTGTCGGCACGCGGGCGCTTTGCGCACTTGCGCAAGCGCTTAGGTGCGCAAGCGTGCGCGCGCGCCACGTGTCGGCACGCGGGCGCTTTGCGCCCTTGCGCAAGCGCGCTGGTGCGCAAGCGCGCGTGCCACTTGTCGGCACGCGGGCGCTTTGCGCACTTGCGCAAGCGCTGCCAAAACAAATTTCTCAGAAGAGAAATCAGAGAGGAGTTGGACTCCTGAGTGTGTGTGTGTGTTTTTTTTTTTTTGTGTTTAGTGAACGATGTTCTTCTTCCTCCTGTTGCTTGCTGGATCTTGAAGATCAAGAGATGTGAAATCTCAAAATCTCTTCTTTTTCAGATCTAATGATAGATCCAAGTTCCACTTTGTGGGTTTTGTGGTGAAAAACTAATTTGTTTTGAAAAGGGAAGAGTAAAACTCTTGATTTAATTCAAGAGAAAGAAGAAGGTTTTGGAACCTTGAAGATGGAAGAAAGAGCTCAGCTCTGAGACTTTTTTTGGAGAGAGAAAAAGTTGTTGAGATATTTTCATTATCTTTTGCCTTTATAGGCTATACATTTTACACATAGCCCCTTGGGCTTCACAAAATGGCATTTTTCCTATCCCATGGCTCATGTGCCATTTCTTTTTGCACATAAGCCATGGGCTTTACAAAAAATTGGCTTTATGCCTATTTTTCTTACATTTGTCCATAAAATAAAAATAAAAGAAATACAACAAAATTATTTATTACAAAATTTTTATCTTGGCATGGGGGAGGTCGGCCCCTTCATGTTCGGGCTCAACCCGGGCATGGGCCTACTGGGTCGGGGCCTGGGCCCACTTGGCTTGGGGTTGACTTGGATTTTGACTTAGTCAACCGGGGTGTAAATTTTTACCCCAACAGACAAGGGCCGATATCCCTTCACCGGGACTGACCCCTTGGGCAGAAGTTTGCGTCAGGGTAATAACTTCACTATAGTCGATTACAAGTTGCTTTGCATTGCGGTATTCAGTGGAATATCCTGCACCTCATTCCACGAGGAAAGAGCCGAGATCCCTTCACCGGGAGTAACCTCTTTAGCAAAAGGTTTTCGCCACTATATTTTTATAAAAAGCTATCAGGTTCCTTCAGCGATATTAAGTTCACTACGTTAAGGGTTTTTCGCCAAAAACCAGCCGTAGCCCTCCGTCATTTCTTTTGGGTATTCAGTAGTATTCAAGCTATGTATTTTGACCTAACGCCAAGGCATAGTGTTTGGTAGCTGCTGGGTATTCATTTGTTACATAGATAGATGAGTTGGTTTGGGACAGCCGTTCTGCCATTTTGACCTAACGCCAAGGGCATGTGTGGGTGGGTTCAAATTAACAAGATAATGATTGGTTGAACTTGGCATGTGACTTATGACATTTTGACCTAACGCCAAGGTCATAAGAGCATGGGGCAAAAATCATATCGGGAGTTTCTAAAGAAACTGAAACTTGCCAAGTATGCGCATATCTTCTGGAGTATGAGTAACGTGGATGCATTCCGTCACGTTATCATGCGATGAGAGTTGGATTCCGATTCCCACTGATGAGTTGGTTTACTCTTCGGGTGATCCCGATTGATTTTTCTTTCAGCTTTGGAGGAGAATTTGACAGTACAGTGGGAGGTTTCCGGATTAGATAAAGTGATAACCATTCTGATCTAGGTTAGAGTGCACGCAGAGTGTTTCTTTTCTCTCTCTCTTTGGCAGTGATCTTTGACCGACCTTAGACTATGACTCAGTGACCAAGTTGACCGAACCTTCTTAAAATACTGGCTTTTGGATTGTCTGAGTTGCATAAGTCATTGGCACTCCTTCTTTTACCCTTTGGATTTCTCAGAACACCCCGTATTACTACGGACATCCACTTCCATTGGATAGATCCATCGTATGGTTATATACGAACTCGGAGGGACTTCTTCGAGGATGGATCAAGGTTCAGGAGAAATAGAATTGGTTTATTCAGTTGTCTTTTATTATCACCTTCTCTCAGGTTGTGAGGGCTCCTTGGTTTAGGAGAGTACACCTATTACGCTTATTGGATAGTCCTATTCCAAACCATAGGCAGGTGCCGAAAGGTAGGGAATGAAGAAAACCAATTAGCCTAAGTAAGGTGTGCAGAAGGTAATATGTAAAGACAAAATAAAGGGATTAGAAAGAGGGCAAAGTAAATTGCGAATTTTATCATTCACGACCAAAGCGCGTACTTCATCGCCACTCCTATTTCACCTTTAATAGAATAAGGTATTATTCAGTTGTCTTTTATCATCACCTTCTCTCAAATTGCGAGTACTCCTTGGTTTAGGAGGGTACACCTATTATGCTTACTGGATAGTCTTCTTCCAAACCATAGGCTGGTGCCGAACGGTAGGGAAGGAAGAAAACCATTTAGCCTAACGAAGGTGTACAGAAGATAACGACTAAAGACAAATAAAGGGATTTGAAGAGAAGGCAAAGAAATATACGGTTAAAGTCATGAATTGGATTATGGAAGAGGCATTACTAGGAATACCAAGATACCCCTACGAAACATTTTCATGTTTCAGTGCATTGTTAAAAGAAAACTGTTTTCCCGATTAGATACTTACTCTAAGGGTATGTATTTACCAGGTTTCATTCTCATATCTGTATGGTTTTACAGATGATGAGTGGGAGTAAGTTATTGGGAATTAGGTAATTATCCTCATTATATCAGAATTCGTTGTAATTGGTGATATTTGAGGAAATCGCCAGGGTACAGTTTTCCACCTACGACGCACAGGTTTTGAGTTATTCAACTCAGCGGACTTATACAGAGTATTGTATGTTGTCCAAGTGTCCATCAGGACAAAGGGGTAGGTCCTCGTACTATGTTCTGTTTACTTATGACTTCTCTAGTTTTTAGACAAGTGTTTCGTAGAAATACAAGGTCTAAGTTTTGAGAAGTTGTGGGTATAAGAATAAAGTAGAGAACCAGGTGTCACAAGTATCGGGATTCTTCAAAGAGATCGAAAATGTAGATTCTTGTGATTGATATTCAGATGATAGTAATGGTTTTTGAGAAAGTTGTTTCTCTTTCAGGTTACTCATAATTGGATGGATTCCTAAGTTGAGTAATGCTGATTAGCCTCTTTTCATTAAGTTTATATGCACTGGAGACAGTTGCATGATTGAATCTGGTTCCAATTAAATAAGTGTCAAAGTTTCTATATTGGATATAGAATGGTTCATATCTTAACGATGTTAAAGTACGGGGAGTTGTCCGGCTTATGCTTAAAACCAGACTCTGGATAACTCAAGGCACGTTTCTGTAATAGCAGTTTGTGGGTTGACCCTGGCTATGACGAGGGTTGATATTCTACCATCTGGAAGATCAATAGTGATATTGTTCTTGACTCGCCACAGTTTTAGTAAAATGGATTTTTTTTCAGAAAACAGTAGTGGGAGTATGGTAGAACTGGAAGTGATTCCAGAACCGCAAACGATTACGGAAAATTTAATAGGACCTATATATTCAATAAGGTTTGACATTCCATTAGCCACTCCGCAAATATAGTGGGTAACCTCAGACACCCGAGAGGTACTTCGGTAGCCTCAAGGACGGTGACAGGGAGGTTCTTGTTTACCCAGACTTGACACTACTGTTGTTCCAGACTGTGAGACCCGGCAGGAGGATAAGTATAGCGTCGTTCTAAACTAACTTTAGAAGTGCACGTGTATATTATTCTGCCAGAGGGTTGTTGTGGTCAGTGGGAGCAGCGGAAGTATAGTGGGCAAGTAGCTTATGTCTATTTATAGACTAGAGCAGTTATAGCGGAGATAGATCATCTAATTTTGATGTGACAGTCATGGGTTTGACTTCATCAGAATAGGGGATGGATCAGTTAAGAAGGTAGTAGGGTGTGATGTCATGGTATCTGGATGACATACACAGAGTAGGAAGTAAAATTCCTATACTACGATCGGTTGTACGTTGGTCGTCACACGGTTGTTTCTCCAGACAGGATATGGATATAATATCAGACATTCTGGTTTCTAGATCTATGGTTTTAGATTTGGATTTGGGTAGTTTCCCAATGTGAGTACTCTGACAGTATTCTAATGGTTCTTAGAATAGATGACTCCTGGCATGGTGGTGTACCTGCAGGTGATGGAGTCACCCTCTCTAAAGGTGTCTTACAGACTAAAGGGGAGAGGGATGTGCATGATTGGCAGATCACTTGCTTAGGCATTTGAGTCAATCGTGAGATGTCAAGTACCACACCAGATGTTGTTTTTGCACTAGATGCGATAAGTTTATATTAATCCAATCCTGGAGAAACATAAGGAAGCAGTTTTAGAACATAAGTGCATGTTCTACGGATTTGATGACGGTAGCCTCCTTCGAGAGACGGTTATCATTCCAGGCTTCAAAGGTGACATGGTTGACAAAGTGATTGTCAGAGTTATAGTTTTCCCTCTGATGAGGGACAGTATTATGGACAGGTAGTCCAAGAGGATACTGTGGGAGGTTTGGTGCTGGATACTGATTAAGTTCAGTGATCGATACAGTCTAAGAAGTTTGGATTTAGAGTTCATTTATGAACTAGGTCCCATCAGATATCCAGACATATTCTAAGACAGGTATTACTCAATTCGGGAGATGGCTTTCTCCGCGAACTTGAGATTAAGAGAGATATAGAAAGAAACTTCTAGGCGGATCCACTCACTGAGGCTATTTCTCGAACACAATAGTTTTACAAACGGGCTTTGTGAAACTGATTAGTAGAGGAGTTGGATGTTCGGTTTCACACGGGCTGTGAGTAGTCGACATCGCAATAATTAGCCTTAAGTGCAAGTGGGAGATTGTTGGAGATAGTGCCCTCAGAGTCAATTATTGGATCGCAGGTACGTGATTGCAATGATTGCGGAGGACCTATACAGGTAGGACAGTCTTATTCGAGATGATAGTATGCTATCTGGTTTGCCTTTATCAGTCGTGTACATGTTCAGATGACTGATTACATGTTACACTTTGATAGAGCCCTTAGGATCTTGCTTTACTACCAACAGTATGATGGCGATCATATACGTGAGAGTTGGGTGGTTTATACGCATATCCTTAATTGTGGTCCCTAATCGTGGGAGTTTCGAGATAGGGCATCGATACTCCGGAGTAGACTAGTGTATACAGTCGAGACCCCGACGATGGGCGGTGGCCGGTCTCACAAGCCACTGGTGTCAGTTGGTTCACCTAAGATGTATACATGTGCTCATTGGGTTATGAGTACACCGGACAGGACTCGCCGGGAATCTGCTAGTTGGTATTATACATATCGTCAGATAGCAGTTCCCTGGTGACATGTGTACAGGTTAGTTCATCGACCTGAGGTCGTCATTTTTCTCGTGTGAGTTCCCACTGTGCTTTGATTTCTACCCTACCACGGCTCAAAGGAGTCGCGCAAACAGGTAGCTTTTGGGTACAGTCCCGAGCCACATGGAGGCACGTGAGCGGATCGGCAGGGGATTCGTCTCTCCCGGTATTGGGGGCGAGATCATGCTGTGTCTAGGAGAGCCATTACACAAAGCCCACGGCCGTGGCAGGAGATTTACTGGTAGGTACTCCAGTAGTATCTCAGGGTGTTATTGGGCTACACTCCGACACGACTTATACTACTATTGGGGGTCTGACGTTACTAGCCCCCTAGGCAGATATGCGATACTCATAGACGAACGGACCGGACTGTATATACATTGTCACTGTTAGGCTCAGTAGGGTTTCTGGATGAGTTCGCTCATCGGCCTCCCTTGAGGTCAGTCCATGGGCAGCCGTTACGCATAGCTAGTGCCGCTGACGGTTTGTGGTTAAACCCACTGCCAGGGTACTGACGAGTCATTAGAGTCCCCCACCGACAGTTTCCCAAATTCGGGCGAAACGTTGTAGAGACCGTATGGTTTTATGGCAGGGTTCGGAAAATGCACGTGCGTTTACGCACGTGTCAGATTTCGGGCAGATGATACGGGTCTGCTTTGGTTTAAGCCGAATCCGAGTATTATATTGAGTAGATATAATATCTTTGTCTCAGTTGCATTTGTATTCGGTCGTAATACAAATACGGGTATATTTATACAGTTACGGGGTTGTCCTGAAATTTGTTTCAGGATCGCTTTTGGAAGTTGTCAGTTTCCAGTTTTCTATCAGCCGTCTTTTAACATTCGGTTAAAAACGGATTTATCTTTTCTTGGATGAGTGTGGAAGATTCTAGAAGCATCTAGAAGGTGGTGATTAGGCTTGTGACCCACTTGTTCATTTATGGTGCATTTATTGTGTTCATACTTTGTGTTCACACTAGATATTTCTTTGTGTTCACACTAAGATATTTTTCCTTCATGATAAGCTTGGTTTGTGGTCACCCCCCTTCCTCCTACTCTCACCCCCCACTCTTATAAGTGTGGCCGGCCCCTCCCCTCTCTCTACACACTTGATTTTTCATTTGGTGAAAAGATTATGATAGTTTTGGGGTGTATGGAAATTTCATAGCTCATTTCATTTCATCACCCGACTTAATTGGCAACTTCATTAACCGTTCGTCCATAGTTTTGGACGGAACGAGACAAAGTCTTCTACTCATTCTCTACATCAATCTTGGTCATCTCTTTTAGCAAACTTGACGACCGAGTTGCCTCGAGTCAGAGGCGGGAGCCCGTTTAAAGAATCGTTGACGTGGTGCCACCTGGACGAGAAGATCGGAGATCGAAGAGATCGGAGCAGCCGCAACGGAGCGTGGGATGATGGTTAAAGAACGAAGGACTCGGATCGTTCGGTATAACCTTTCTACTCTCTTTACAGTTTGTTAGTTTAGCAATAATGGCAGATCCGGGTTAAAGTATACGATAGCGCCAGTTAAAAAGTTTTTGTTTCGCATTTGGCGTCTGTAGATGGCCGTGGCGCTACCGTAGACTTACATTTGGCGCCTGGATGGAGCGGCCGCCAGCGAGGCCGGAGCCGACAACGGGCGAGAAGGGCTGGCACCTCCAGCCTTCTTCCTCATCTTCACGTCGACCACTGCCACCCGGAACTTGCTTAGGTCTGTGGGTCCTACATAAGGCAAAAATACAAGGAGTCGGCGATGTCAGGAAAAACGAAAGAATGCACAAGTTTAAACTGGTCGCCTGTGAGCTCTTAACTTACCCGCGTAACAGGCGGGGCTGAGCCCGGACCAACTGAGGGCCTGCTCAGAGAGCAGCATATCAGCCCGAGGGAGGGGCTCCCACTTCGACATCGCCACCGCGTCGGGATCATTCGACCGACTCACCCGCGGACAGCTGGCCCTTGCCACTGGGTAGGCACATGCCAATCCTCACCTTCGGGCGGTGCAATAAAGAAAAACTTCTTCTTCAATGGAAGAAGGTACTACGACGGTCCCCGACCCGGCGGCGTCTCCACGTTGTTTTCTAAAAGAGAGATACACCCAGCTCGGCTCGCCCTTACGAGCGCTGGGGTGGTTTTTGTAGCAAAGAGAAGAAACGATGAGGCTCCGGCTAAAAGGGATTTGACTCATTCTCAACCGGACCAGAAACCCGAGGAGGATGCTCCAAGAGTTCGGCACTAGCTGGACCAGGGCTAACCCAAAACAATTCAACGCCGCACTCACCTCGAGAGGGAAGGGCAGGCGCAACCCGGCCCAAAAGGCCTCTAGGTACAAGGCAATCTCTTCGCCCCGTACCTGGTTTGCCCTCTCTCCATCCTCGGCCAGACGAAGCGAATAGCAGGGAGGAATGAGGAAACAAGTCTTGATGTTGACAAGCTCCTCCGCACGCCTCAGCGAGGAACGCATGCCAAGAACACCCGTGACCTGTGCTCTGGGGACCGCCCCCGTCGCACGACCCTGAAGGAACTCCAACTCAGAGGGGGAAGAGGAAGAAGTAGAAGAGGAAGCTTCAGAAGACTCCCTAGACTCTACCTGGACTATATCTACAGACTCCTCGGAAGACGACATCTAACCTGATCAAAGGGAGGCTTCCTCGGGAGATCAAAACGCAAGGAATCCGACTTGAGGAGAAGAGCGCCGAGCTAACACGACTAGGGACGAGGGAGTTTTGAGGAGGCATGAGCCCTGATGGGGATCCCACCTCTATTTATAGCTGCCGGCGTGCGCATCCTATTGCTCCGATCACCTCCCGCCAAAACAACGTTTCGCAACCAACGGCCGACAATGTTCCACCTGTCACACCCACATTGGGCGTGTCCTTTCGAGCGTAGGGAACACCTGCGACACGTCTGGCCAGCCAACCAGCGCCAGACACGTGGGTCGTCGCTTCGACGAACGTACACACGATCCGGCGCTTCCCCTTTAAATGCGAGATCTCTCCCCTGACCCGCTGGCATCATCAAGAAAATACTACTTTATGCCCGGGAATGCGCACCGACGATATCTTCGAATGAGAGCTTGCCCTGGGTGATCGGTCAGACCACTCTTGACCCGACCCAAGAACGGGTCGAGACGAGAGTGAGGGGGGGGGCTAATGATGAGGCTCGATATCGGTGCCTCTCCAGATGCTAACACGTTGCAGATGACGTGTCCTTGAACCTACAAGAAAAAATCAAGAACTTCAGTTAGGATTGCACCTCGGACCCCCGGCCCGAGGAGTCTCCCGATCTCTGGTGGCCTTCCAGACCACCCCCGGCTCGCCTCCGAGCTATCACAGAACCGAGATGCCTCGGCCTCCCGCTCGTGTCCGAGCCTCCCACCCAGCTCATCTTCCTCGGTCTCACCCAGACCGACCCACAACACTGATCACAGGCATCTCCGCCATGGCTCCGCGAATCTCGCCATACACGAGATATCCGCCGCCCACGATCCCATGTTCCACGCCATCATGATCCACCATTAACGAGCCTGTCTCGTTATTAATGCAGGATCCCGCCTATCACGCGGGCGTGATGCCAGGGGCGTAATGACCGGCGTGATTCTTGTGCCCACCTGCCCATTGCTGCCGCTATATAAACCCCTCTCTCAGATGATCGAGGTAAGCAATTTTTACTCCACTAGGTCGTTACTCTGTCAAAATACTCCGCCTAACTTGATCGTCGGAGGGTCCTCGGTGGTACAACCATCCCGGGACTTCTTTGCAGATAGCTCAGCCACAACCACTCAAAACCCTTTGAGATCCACACGTTTCAGGAGTCAACTTTCCAACTCAATTTCAGCCGTACATCAGCACACGAAGGAGATCCAGAGATCCATCAAATTGTGTATAGATATGATAATTCACTTTGATGTATTCAAACATAAATTTGAATAGCTGACAAATGGATCATCCAACCATTTTAGATAACCATGACTCATCAATTTCAACTAGATTAATTTTCATAAATCTTTGATAAATATTATTGATGAAGTTTTTTAGATATGAAAAGATAAATCACTCATATTTATTGTATTTTTATGGATATTAAATTCTAAAATTCAAATTTCAAACCTAATGATTTCATCTCACCCGGTCAAAACGTTCAGGCTTCGCCACGAGACATGTTAATATATAAACTTAATAGGGCATTTTCTCTCACTCCATTTTCTAGTTAAAAAAGGAAAGAGAAAAATTAGTGCTACTAATTAATATTGGCCACTGCAAATCAACTATTGGAAAATATGATAAATAAATGCTACTAAATAAAATAAATAAATAAGCATGAGGCAAAACTCCAAATTTAAGAAAAATAAACGTATCGACTAAGGCGTATTTTAAAATCATCGTTCTTAAGATTAGAATCGCCTCCCTCAAGATCTTTCTCCGAACATTAGAGGTTAGGGGGACGAAAAATAAACAAGTCAACATTCAAGCTATTAACGTTGTAAAATAGAAACGGGACTTAAAAGTCCATCACATCTTTAACCGAATATGCGAAAGGATAGGAAACATTACTTTTTCAAACTACAACTGAAAAGAATAAATATGCTAATTTAAAATCTATCTCCTGCTCTTTTGAACTACTAAACTTATCAATCATCAAGTATGTTCACAAATATATATTTGATACCAGTTGTGTCATATGTAAGAAGATGTTCGCTGAACAAGTTTTTATAGACATATCTAATTTAACATTCTACATGATTATACAGCACACTTGAATATCTCTCATAAGTTTACTTGATTTTATTTTTCTTTACAAACTTTCATATACGCCTTAAATTTAAGATGACATCAAACTTAAAAAATTAAAAATAAAATTTGCATATTATTTAAAGACTTACAAGATTTTCCTTGGCTTTCCTTCCTTTATGCTCACACAGTGAATAAAAGTTCAGTAGTGCAGAAATTGATACGATTTTTATGAGACAAAGAAGACAAAGGAACAGAGAAATAAAGGTGAAGGAATGTGAAAGATTATTTGAAGAGATTTGGAAGTTGCAAATCTTGGCATATAAATTAGATTGATTTTAATTTTGTTCCAATTTAAATAACAATTAAAGATGGTGAATTAAAAATTATGCAAAACAGCTAGGATTCATGCCTAAAATTCAGCTATATTCTAGGTGGGGCAAGATTATTTGGGTTCACTAAAATATTCTCGAATTAAAATGGTCTTGGGAATTTTTTTTATTTCTTAATTTTTTGATTTTTATGTAAGCATGAAGGTAGACCCGGCTCTAATTAGCCGATGATGGATGTATTCAGAGAAAAATTGATGGAGGATTTTTTATGCGATGTTGTAGCTGCAAAGAAAAATACCAGGAGATAGAATATGAATTTATAGATATGAAAGAAAGTTGAGAATTTAAACAAATAACCGAAACTCCAATAAAATGAAAGATTTGGTTAGCAAACAAACTTATCTTGATTCCAACGGCCGCGGATATGCAAAATCAAAGAGAACGAATTCAAAGATTATGTAACTCCAACTAGAAAACCAAA
This sequence comes from Agapanthus africanus, assembly GCA_030015575.1. NCBI lineage: Eukaryota > Viridiplantae > Streptophyta > Magnoliopsida > Asparagales > Amaryllidaceae > Agapanthus > Agapanthus africanus. The sequence goes on from CM057344.1 coordinate 535,424,062, forward strand.
TTAAAGCTTCCTTTATTTGGTTGTGGAGTCGTGGTTTCCAAAACCCCGGCATCGCGGAATCTCAATGCCAAAATTCAAAATTTGAGACTATGACTCTTTTGGCAACCAAAATATAATTTCTCAAACTGCAGGTTAAAAAATTCCAGGGCAATCACCTTGTCCTTTCCTTTCGTTATGACCATCTAAATATTACAAACATCGTATGTTAAAAAAATGTATTAATTTGCTGATGTTAAGCAATATATGAGGATTAAGACAAAAAGGAAAAAAGAAATCTTATCTTATTTATATCAGTAAACTAATTCATTATGAATTGAAAGAAGAAAAAAAGATATAACTATCAGCATTAACTCACCTCAAACTTTTTCTTCAGGAGAAAAAAGAATCATCTCAAATCCTTTACGTCCAAAATTTAGCACATTAAATCATTCATAAATAAACCCAAAAAAAGCCCTAAAATAACTGCACCAAGTTGTTAAAAAAAAGAGTTTTTTTCGCGATATTTTAAGGATATGAAGAGATGAAACTTCTTCATTAGGAATTAAATAGAGGGAAGTTTTTTCTTTCTTTTTTTAAATGGAGAGACTTTTTTTAAGAATTGAATTTGTCAAACCAATTTTAGAGAGAGAAAAGGAGAGAGCAGACTAATGCAACATTAGTTGCCGTTATTGATTTTGAATGGATTTTTCTTTATTTTTTCTTTGATAAAAGCAACAAGTCCACATCACCAATCAATTTCAAAATTAAGAGTCTCCTTCTTTTGCATTAAAAGGTAGAGATTATTTTTTGAATAATATAGTAACCTGGGATTTTAATCCAGACATTTTGCTGAGCTACAAAAAGATTTTATCGCTTGGCTTTAGTGTTGCTCACATTATAATTTTTATATTGGAATCTTTTTGCATCATGATATGTTTATAATATATTCATTATAATCGTAAACACATAACATCGTCGCTTTGGCCGAGTGGTTAAGGCGTGTGCCTGCTAAGTACATGGGGTTTCCCCGCGAGAGTTCGAATCTCTCAGGCGACGTTTTTCTATTTAGATTTTTTTCGGCGTATGATTTTGCTCTATTCTGCTTTTTCATAACGCACCTTCAAAAATCACAATTTGCATGGGTATGGCTATTTCATAGGTTTCTTCTTTGCATTAACAATACCTCCAAAATTAATCTTTACACTGCGAACCCAACTGCATGTTACAACATCGCATGTCTTTCAAAATTAGAAGAAATTAAGTTTCACCTGTTTTGCATATTTACTTCCTTTACCTTGATGTTTTAAGATGACATCTATAAATACTATAAGAATTACATTAATTAAAATACTATTAAACATTTTAGCCTTCTAGCTTCTTTTAAAATCATAACTTATAATATAGAAAAAGAATGTGTTGAGCTAGGCATGGGTATCTTCCTTTCTGTAAGTAATTTAGGCCACAGTGGTCTGAGGTGCTACTGGTTTCTATCCGATGTAGCTATATCCAGCACATCGTCTCCAGGAACAACAGCCGCGATCATGCCGTTTGCTCTTCGTTTCTACACAAAGTAGTAATAAGCAGGATTCTAGCTTACGCCTTTTCTCTCCCTTTTTTTATGAAAGAAAAATTATAAAAAATCTTGTCCTCAAATTATACAGAATATTCTACTTCTAAGAGGAGATGGAATCTGTTGCTTCCACTTTTCTAACCGTTGGATAGTTTAATCTAGTGGTGAGTGAAATGGGATGATGCCATCACAATTTTTTATGGGATATCATTAATAACTATCTATTTCGAATCCAACCGTTGAATCATAAATCCATCGGTGAAAATGTAGCATAAGATGAAAAGAGTAATAAGAAAATTAAGAGGAATCATTAATCCATGATAAATATTGAAACGGTTAATTGGTCTAATAAAAGGTCTAAACACATAATTGACCAATGGCCAATTAATTGCCAGGCCTTAATGCTTGTGCCATGAAACAAAGTTAATTGCATATATTCATTGACATTGACTTGTTCAAAAAAGCATTCTTAAATACTTTTCTAGCCAAAATGAAATTTATGATCAAAATTAAAAATAAAATAAACATGAGCATGTACAAACCATTTATTGTCACTTAAAACAAAATTAAATATTTTATTAAAATTTCCAACAAATGCATACAAATATTTTCTCGGAACCCTTCAAGGTCTCAATGGTTTATTTTTAAGTGAAGGTTGAGAGATTCAAACCGTGGCTTGTAAGGCTCAAGCTCCAAAAATAAAGTTATCTAAAGTTTGATCAGATTGGAATTTAGATAACTGCCGTTTTCTCACTTTCAAAGATAAGATAACTACAGTTATCTTAATGCCAAAATGAACCCCAAACATGGTAAAATTAGGATTTTAAAGTTAAGTATTTTCTAACTTTATGAAACCACTTTAGAAAACTTTAACTCCATTCCCAAACAACAGGGCCTTAAATACATAGGGTAAACTTAAATACAACAGTCTTCTTAAATCATTCTCACCAATAATCTCTACAAGAACAAACCCCATCCTTAAAATGATGAAATCTCTTGGCATCTCTAGCAACAATCTCTCTCCCAACCACCTTAGAAACCAACTTAATCCAAGCATGGCAATCCCCACAAACCCTAAGATTCTTAAAAATCACAATACAATTCTCACTCCTCTCGCAGCTACTACTCAAAACCCCAAATGCAACTGCCAACTTCTCACTATGATGATACAAACTCTTCACCTTCTCTCTCTCTTCCATTTCTTGAAGCACAAATTTAGTATTAGGAATATATCCCAATTCTTTGGTTCTCCCAATCAATCTCTCTAACTCCTTAAATATCTCGCTTGCATTTGGATGAGAATCATCCCCAGCCATAAATGTATGCATTTTTCTATCAACCTCAATCCAAGTCATTGCAGGATCTTTCTTTGGTCTCATCCCCCTCATTTTACTCTTCATTTGTCTGACTTCATTCCATTGGCCTAGAGATGCATATACATTACATAACAAAACATGGGTCCCGTCGTCGTTCGGATCGAGCTCAAGAACTTTGCTTGCGGCTCGTTTTGCCATTTCTAGCTCCCCGTGAATCTTGCAAGCACCGAGCAAAGTTCTCCAAAGAACTTTATCTGGGTTTCTTGCTTCGTTTACGAGTTCTTCAGCTTCGTTTAGTTTCCCCGCTCGCCCAAGTAAATCAACCATTAATGCATAATGATCATTTGACGGCCCGAGTTTGTAATTTTCCAGCAAATGTGAAAAAACTCGACGCCCTTCTTCGATTAACCCCGCATTGCTACAAGAAGAGAGAACACCGATATACGTCACCTCATTTGGCTCTAAAGCGGTTGAGTTTATTAACATATCGAACAATCGAATAGCGTCGATTCCATTGCCATTTTGGGCATAAGCATATATCATAGAGTTTGTTAGGACCAAATCAAGCCTCGGGAAAGAGTCGAAGATAGACTTAGCGAAAGAGTCGAAGATAAACTTAGCCATCGATAAATGGCCGCATTTTCCGTAGGTGTCGATTAAAGAAGCACCGATAAATCTATCCTTTTCCAAGCCAATCTTTATAGCAAAGCCATGGATTAGTTTTCCTGGTTCAAGCAGAGCAAGGGATGAGCACCCTTTTAAAATTGTCGAGAGAGTGAACGAATTTGGGGTAATTGAATCACGAATCATTTGTCGAAGCATCGAGAGAGAAAGCTCTTCTTCATGATTACACACCAAACAACCGATAATCGCAGTGTAAGCCACAATATTTGGATTTAAAATCCCTTCAAATACTTTCAAAGAATCATCAACAAGGCTGCATTTTGAATACATACTTAGGAGCGAAGTTTGTGAAGCTATTCGAGTAGAAAACCCTGACTTTAAAATCGATCCATGAATCATTTTTCCTTCCTTTAATTGTCCAAGGTTGCCGCAAGATATCAAAACGCTGGAAAATGTGAAATCGTTAGCTTTAACGCCTGAACTCAACATCTCTCCAACTACCCGGACCGATTCTTCATCCATTCCATTTTGAGAGAAGCCCACAATCAAAGCGGTCGAGCAAACAACATCCTTTTCATTTATCTTATCGTAAACTTTTCGTGCATCGCTTAACCTACCAAACTTCGCGTACATATTGAGTAAACAGCTGCCCACAAATGAATTTTCAGAGTCCACTCCCAGAACTATGAGAAGACCGTGGGTCCCACACCCTTCGGCGATGAGACCCAAATCGGAATATGCTTTAAAAATACTTGAGAAGCTAAATTCATCGGGGACAATCCTCTTTGGGATCATTTCCTTGAAGAGTTTGATTGCTTCTTTGGTTCTTTTGTGTTTGATATAAGAAGACACCAGAGAATTCCAAGAGACTATATGGGGTTGAGGCATTTGATCAAATACCTTGCGTGCATTGTCAATGGACCCAGATTTCAGGTAGGAGTCTATGAGTTTGTTGCCAAGTGCAATGTAGGGGAAGTTGGAGACTATCATTTGGAGATGGGTTTGTTTTGTTTGGGCCAAGGATTTGTTTGAAGTTGATTTGTGAAGAAGAGAAATGTAGTGATTGAGGAGAGGATTGAGTTGGGTTTTCATTGGGTTGAGATTTTTGAAAGGGATGGGATTTCATGGTTACTGAGTGTTGGGATGTTTGGTGTAGATTCTACCATTAGTGCAATTGAGAGGAGATGGTAAAAGAGAGGGATTTTGTCAAATGTGAATGAAAATTGACCTTATGTTACCAATTATCATCGAGAATTTGCATTTAGGAATAAAAAATGCTTATTCTATCCCTACCACAGTCTATCCAAGAGGTAAAAACCATGAACCTATTTGTTTGACACTAGTATTCAAGTGTTGTGGCTCCCACCATTTTATCTCTTAGGTTGATTGTGGTAGATTTCAAGCCTGCTAGGTAAAGTATTGCTCAGAAAGAAAAAATAGGTTTTTTAACGTGCAAGGCACGCGGATGTGATATATATATATATGAGAATAATGGAGGAAAGAGGCCTTAGGAGGCTTTTTCGTCAGGTGGCGTCTAAAATCTATATCCTCCGTACAATCGGCAACCATCATCATCATCTTTATCATGCAAGATATGGATACACCAAATTTCATTTGATTCCAACACCTTTTCACCGTTGCTTTAGTGGGTGCAAAATTAACGGTTTACCAACAATAGAACTTTTTACATTGCTAATTCAACGGTGAAAAAGTAATGGAATCACATGAAATTTGGTGTATCCATATCTTGCATGATAAAGATGATGATGATGGTTGCTGATTGTCGAAAAAAGTTACGGAGGATATAGATTTTAGACGCCACCTGACGAAAATGCCTCCTAGGGCCTCTTTCCTCCATTATTCTCTCTCTCTCTCTCTCTATATAGATAATAAAGTTTAACTTGGATAATGATTCTTAAATTATTAGAGATTAGAGATAAAGAGGGAGGGAGGGATGCAGATTTGAAATTTGGATCAAGAAAACATTTTAAAAAGCTAATCATAATGATGTGGAAATCTTGAACCAAAAGAATTGATTTGTCTCTTATTTTTCAAATTATTTTCCTAAAAAGATAGATGACCAGGAGATGTTTTTAGGTACACACATGGAGTTAACATTATAATAGTTTCAGTATTTTGTACGTGTGATGCACATGTGTATATATTAGATGTTCTGGACAGAGATATGAAATTTTTTTAAAAACGAAAAAAATAATATTTAAGAGGTTATCTATAAATTGTTCAGATTCATGATGCATGTATTTGATTTTCTTTTTTCTTTTATCTTTTTATTAGTAATAAATGAGAGTGCATGTGTGTGTGAGAGAGAGAGAGAGGGAGGGAGGAAGGTTTGAATTTTGAATTTAAAAATATATTTAAAAACGATAAGTGTGATGGCGTTAACATCTTGAATGAGAGAATTTATTTCATTTCATTTTTTATTAAGATGAGATGTACAACTTAGTTGATCATCTTTGCTTGTAGGAATTTTCCCTTTTATCTAATTATTTCTTTTGTAAATGATGTAATAATTATATCACCATCCAAAAAGTTTGGATTATAATAATAAAGATAGGTAATTTTCGTAACAACTTTATTTCCTACCTGCATGCTACCCAAGAGATAAACACCATAGTGTTAGATATAGGTGCCCTTAAGGCAATTATTTTAATTGTACATGGATCTATATTGATAGAACATTCTTACTCGAGATGATAATATGCTATCTGGTTTGCTTTATCATTCATGTATATATGTTTTACTTGCTATTACATATCGTTAGTACATATTGATAAAGTCTTTAAGATCTTTACTTGACTACCAGGATTATGATGTGATCATACTAGTGAGGCCTGAGCAGTCCATAAGAACATCCTTAAATGTTCCTAATCGTGGGAGAATCGAGACGGGACATTGGTACTCCAGCGTAGACTAGTCTATACATTTCTTGACCTCGACCGGGGAGACGGTTGCTCCCAATGCCATTGGTGTTTGACACCAAAGATTGTATACATGTGCTCATTGGAGAATGGGTACACTGAACGGACTCGCCGAGAACTCCTAGATGATATTATACCTATTGTCAGATAGCAGTTCTTTAGTGATAATTGTATATGGTAGTTTTTTGATCTGAGATCGTCATAGTGTCTTGTGTGCGTTCCCACTATAGTTTGACTTCTACCTAACCACGGCTTTAAAGAGCCGCGCATACAAGTTTTAGTTGAATATAGTCCCGAAGCACATAGAGGTAGTGAGCGATCAAGAGGGGATAAGTCTCTCCTGGTCTAAAGAGTTGATGTCGCGCTGTGCATGATAGACCACAACCATAAGTCTCTGGCCATGGTAGTTGAGATAAACTGATAAGTGTTATTAGTTGTATTTCTGATGGTTATGAGTTTCATATCGACATGACTTATTGGGTTATTGGGATTTGACAATTTCCACCCCCAGACCTGGTATGCGATACTCTTTAACGAAGAGACCGGACTGTACGGTAATTGTCACTGATAGGCCTTGTTGGGTTCGGATGAGTTTTCTTATCGACCTACCTTTTGACACATACCTGGGTAGCCGTTGCGTACAGCTAGTGCCGCTAACGAGCTTATGGATTAACTTGTTAGGAGATTGATCTGAAATTGTTTAAGATTCAATCGAATATGATCCTATTAACCTATTCCCAGTGTATTGTGAAGTCTTTAGAGCCCCATGCCGAAAGTGCCCGCTCAGGCGTGGATTTATATTGTGTGTATAGTCGATACGTGCGGGAGTTCGATTGAACACGTGTATATGATACACGTATATTAATTGGACGTTTGATAATACTAGCTGGTTTATTTATAAGCCGAATTATTAAGTGTTGACTTAATATCCATATATGATATGGTTGCTAGTATTTTGTATATGATACACACACTTTCTCTCTTGTATTTAGTATATGTATATGATATATATATTGATCTTTATCACTTAGTGACAAATGAGGCATGTGGATGCCATATGGATGGTGGGGACCACTTGAGGAGATAAGCTTCATCCTCTTTCTTTTATATGATAGAGGAGGGAGAAAAGGTATGGATAATATTCATTCTTCCTCCTCGTCTTCTCTCTCATGTGATGAGAATTAAAAGAGAAGAATTTGAGAGTAAAAGAGAGAGTTTTTTCATTTCATCTTCTACCTCTTGTGTCACGACCCGAAATTGGCACGTGACGGCCCTAATACTACGCAACGCCTACAGACGTAACGCAGTAAAAGAAAACCAAAACCCAGAAATCTAAACCATTAAAAAGACAAGAAAAGATAATGGAAACATTGTTTAAAAGTCTTTGAAATCACAACCCAAATTCTTTAAAAGTCCAACTTTCTTTCTTTAAAATTTTGGCAGCACCTCCTTTGTAAAAACTAGCCCCAAAAATGGGTACAACATAAATATAAATAAAGTATCCCCAAACGGGAGCAAATACACGCCCAAAGGCGGAAAACAACCACTACAACAAATATACGACGCCGTAGCGAAGAAATAAAAGACGATAGAAAGGAAACTGTATAAAAGACAACAAGTCACAAATAATATACAATATCGTCCTCACCAAGTCTCTAAGTCAACAAAATATAGTAGATGGAGAGTACAAGGATACAACGAATATACAATACAACAAAACGAATAACTACAAAACCCACCTAAGCAACTGCACACTGTGAGCTGATGCGGTATCCGTAACAAAAGATGATAGATGAATAGCCTGCCTCGACTACTCTGGGGAACATCCTGCAAAACAACTGTGGCATAACGGGGGTGAGTTGCCAACTCGTGAATAGTAAATAATATATGCAGGTAATCGCAAGTATGCACGTACAGCGCGAATCTAGCATATGTAAGCTAAAATCAGTAAAAGGTCATATGAATGCGGTAATCATGAAAGGTACACTAGCAGGTACAGCTAATACATGAAGCAATCGTAATATGACAATCGGTATGAAATAATCATGCAATAATGATATGAAAATGTATATATGCAACAGTCATGAAAGGTACACTAACATGTACTACTAATACATGAAACAGTGCATAAACAATAAATGTAGAGTATGGAATGAAATATGTCATTTCCACGGAATCCTGACATCGTGGTAGGATCACAATCCAACAAGATAATCCAAATCCCAAATTCTCAAATCAGCCCCCAAATTGGCTCTCATATCATATAAGTCTCACAAATCCTGAATGTACAATATCGAATAAATCTCATATATCCTGAATGTACAAATCAACATTCTCATATATATATATATATCCTGTATCCAATATCAAATGAATCACCTATATCCCAAATCCAATATCTCTGTAAAATTCTAACACCCTAAATATATTTGCATGAATTAATATGATTATGTATATAAATTAATGTCAATACACATATATTAGCGTCCTATTCCACTAATATTGGTGTAAGGGCATATATAACAGCGTCCTAACCCACTGTTATATATACAAAGAAGTAAAAAAAGTCAATACACATATATTAGTGTCCCATTCCACTAATATTGGTGTAAGGGAATATATAACAGCGGCCTAAACCCCTGTTATATATACAAAGGAGTAAAAAAAAATATCATGAAACCAATGTGTCAAGCATCGACACAGAAATGCAGGTCTATCAGGTGCTGTCACCACGACTGGCACCCTGATAAGTACGTATCATACGCTATCCCGAAAGCTCGAGTGCCTAGCTTTGACCCTCGCCTCTCTACGTATCTATACGTACATGACTCCCGTCGGTATCCCCATGATAACCGCCGAGTCATTGGTAATGTCACCGGATGGTATGGTTCCCTTGCAACTCATCGTCTAGCACCACGACCTCATTCTTGCCTCGGGGTACCTCCGGGCCCTATCATGTACCCGCACACGGACCCCTCCGTTCCTCGCGTGGGGTATATATATATCAGAACCGATAAATCTCATGGTGGCTGTTGAAATATCATATCAAGGGAAACCGGGTTTTTTAAATAATGCATAATTTCATGAACTCCCACGGTCCCCAAATCCAGAAAATATAATGAAAAATCCATATTACAATGCGAAAATCCATGAATACAATATATGCAACAGAAAACTGTAATGTAAGCATATAAAGGAAAAGCCGCTAATTAACTGCAACAAGTTAATATAAATATTATGCGGTTGCTAATTTCTCCAATTCTAAATAATATCAAGTAAAGGTAAACATGTAGCTATAACTGATATATGTGTAAACAATAAGGTATAGCAAGATATATGTATCTACCTATAAGTAATGATGTAGTATACCCCCTGGGTATAAGTGAAATATGTGTGCAAGGTATACCTGTAGCTATGTCATAAAGTGTGTATGTATCTATCACTAATGGTACAATACTCTATAGGTATACAGGTATCTAACATGTAAGTATATGAAGGCATATATGTAAGCATGTAAGTATACAGGTATGCTATATGTCATATGCGATAAGAAATATGAATCAATGTCACAATGTCCCTAACCAAGCAATATCCTAACTATAAGTGGTTTGTGTGTGACATGGCAATTATTGACGGTGTGTATAGCATACAATCAGTGCTCGTGCAACATGAATCGTCAATAATATGTGCAGTGTCCTAAGGCTACTAGTCCAAACGCAACAATATCTAAGTAATAGGGTAAATGCGCAATTCTAAATATGATATAGAATATGCGACAGAAATAACATCTCTAGCCCAGACGCATAACGCCATGCGGGAGATTCCCCTGTAGATGTTAAATCTACTCACTAACGCTCCAAGCTAGGTGAATCCTACCACCTGTTTTCCTTTTGTAGCAGCGTCCGAAGTCCCCGCCTGCGAACCTGCAACATAATACGATATAACAGATATATATTAGCAATAGACCCAAAACAAGTATAATCTATACGGACCAACACGACACATAAATATACTCTAAAGGGTTCGTGTTGTAGCTAACGTGTATAGCGACACTACGAAACCAACTCAGAACAACAGCAACACAGAATACGCACCGTATCGGATAACGTATCGCGTGAAATGAAACACGAGAAACACACAAATGGTCACATATTTTTCTGCACCAACAATCTGTAAAAGTTGCAAGTACCAAGAGACTACAAACAACCCCAGAGACCCCTACCCAAAAACCCAACACCCAAGTCCCCAGTCTGGCCGCAAATTGCGGCCAGAACCATTAAATTTGCGGCCGTACGGAAAGAGATTGGACTCGTATTTTTAGGGTTGGTTCTAGGTCACTATACTAGGTTACTGTCAAGTCAATTTTTGCAACAATTACCTAGTTTAACAGCAGATCATCCGAGACCCCAAATCGACACTAAAAATACGATATTTACCCGAAACGATACGATACGCGATAAAAACAGCAACTTTAAAGCTAAGCTACACAAAAATGACTTAAAGAACAGAAAAGAAACATTACCTAATCAAAAGAACACAAAGATCCTAGCTTTGTACACTTCAAGGCATCCAAGAGGCAAGTGATGGAAAAAGATGTGATTTTGTGAAGATTTGAAGAGATTTTGTGATGGATTTGTGTTGGAAAGGACAGTATTCAGTTGTTGAGAGAGGAAAAGAGAAAGAGAGTAAAAGAGATAGAGAAATGAGTGAGGGTGTGGGGTTAAAGAGAGAGGGAGGTGAGTGTAGGGTGAGGAATGAGGGTGAGTGTAACCATAGCATTAATTCATCATTAATGCCTTCACACACACATCATCACTCCAAAGAAAATATCTTCTCACTCACACAAAAGATCTAGGGTTTAGGTAAGGATTAGGGTTAAGCAAAGATTAGGTTAAGTGTCAAGGTTGCTAAGAACAAAATTAGCACAAACAAATCCTCGCATTTACGTGCACACGTGCGTGCATGCTTATAACAAATAATAATAAATTATTAATTAAATGTTATAAAATGTGAGGAACCCGAATTGGTAAACTTTTTACAGTAAACCCGCACTAACGTCTAAACGAACACTAACCGAAATCTAAGGCGTTACATCTTGCTTACTAGCAATTTGTAAGAGCTAGTAGCTTCATAAAGAAGTGTTCTTTTGTGGAGTTAGAGCTTGCGTGGGTTGCTTTCAAGGTGAATCATCTTCGGCGAGGAGGTCGTAGATCAAACTCGATCCCGCAACCTTAGAGAGAAACTTGGGTCATCCACTAGAGTGGATACTCTACAAAGATTGTAGCCCCTCTAAACTTTTAAATAGCTCTCTTGTTGTTTTACAATTGCTAGTTTTTGGATGATCTTGGTTATAGTCTATGGTGCTATTGTTAAAAATTTTTAATCTATATTCCACTGCGGTCCGCAAGTGTTGCGACCCTAGCACCGTATTCTTACATGATATCAGAGCCGATCCATCATCTATTTATTGTAGTGGATGATCCGATGAAACTAAACCTGTTCCATGCTCTTTTTAGTTTTCAAAATTGATTTTTAAAAATATTTTTGGAGCTCACCTTAACCCCCGCCACCCCCGCAAAACCAACCCTAACCCCGAGGGGCTGGGGCTGAACTCGACCCCTTAGGGGCTCGAGTTTAGCTTTGAACCAGGGCTGATTTGGCTCTGGTTCATATCTGAACCAGATCTAAATCAGCCCTGGTTCAAGGACTATCCTGAGCCCTAGTTGGGCTCGGGGTTGACCCGAGTCCATTTGGGCTTGGGGTAGGGGTGTGGGAGGGTCTACCATGCCTTTCGGGGCTTTTTCCGGGGTGTACGTCATGTATATGATTAACGAGTACGTCTCCGGTTTTATGCTTTGGAAATGTTTAAGTTTATTGGATTATCGGTATGCAAACTAGTTAAATTAAATTGTTTAATTTAGTTAGTTTGCTTGTTTTTGATATGTGTTGGTAAATATAGCATAATTGATGTGTGATTAATTAGACTAGCTTGCACATTTAGAATATGATGTTGGCGTGTATGGTTTGGTGTAGATTGTCGTGAGAATAGCCTCTCGTGTGAATGTGATGTATACAATTGTTATATTTTTGATTCATGTATTTTGTGGCCTGCCCAATGTATTATTCTTTTATTCGGACCATTGTGTCCTATTTGCAATGTATATAACACAGGTTTCTTCACGGAGAAGTGCTCGATTCGCTGGGTCCTAGAATGCGCTAAGTGGCCCTCTCAAGGAGTTGGGACCGGGTCATTTCGTTCTAGGATTGGCGGGTGGTTCGTCGCACTTGTAGGGGTTTTGGTTTGGTTATGTACGGGCTATTCACACGACCATGGAATATCGCGTTTCGTTTGCGGTTCAAATGAAACGCGAGATCCCTAGTATATCCGACTATTCCATTTGTTTTCCGCATGCTTGTTGTTGTCTATAGTTCCTTCAAGGCAATTATTGTAATCGCAGACATGCGATTATGATGATTGAGGGAGGACCTATACGGGTAGAACAGTCTTATTCGAGATGATAGTATGCTGTCTGGTTTATTTTTATCATCATATACATGTATTATGTGGTATTTGTTGGTTCATAGCGCCCTTGCTGCTAACCCGCGGCCAATGCGGAATTCAAAAACAAAAAAATTCTTGGCACTAGAAACTAAAACCCAAGAATCTAACCAAACACCTAAACTAGGAAGCACAAAAGGATAAAAATCACAATCTTTGTAGCGTTTTCATTTGCTCTAATTGGGTTGGACTCTAGCATGCTCTTAAGAGCTCCGGGTCGCGTTTGCAAGCCGGTCCTCCTTCGCCGAAGGTGATTCACCGGAAAGAACCGATCCAAGTTCCGGCTTCACCTAGTGAAGCAACCGATACTCCAAACTCACTAGGAATGGAGAGTGGGGATGTAGGAATTTTCCACTATCTTTTTCTCCCAAATCTAAGCTCAAGAGAGCAAGTGTAGAAAAAGGAGGAGGAAGTGAGGAAAAATAGCCATGAGAAAGTGTTGAAGAATATTAGAGAAAAAACAATGAAGAGTAGAATGGTAAAATGGCTTCATATTGTTTTTGCAACCATACAAATAAAAAACTTAAAATAATTTGCAATAAAATAATGGAGTCCATTCCTCTCTACATGTCTTCAACTATGCTTAATGCCACCTTACCCTCCACTTCATTTTATGAATATTCACAAATGAATATTCACAAATGAGGTGTCCATTTTCTAGAACAAATTCCGTATAAATACGGAATACTGCCCAGTATACGTATCGAAATATATATACGCGTATCCATATAAAAATACGAATAGCCAAAAGAGAAAATGAATAGTGAACAATAATATTAGAATACATATATTACACACACACACACATAAATTATTAAATCAAAACTTGATTTAATAATCCGGCTTAATCCCAAGCAGCCGGTATTATCAACCGTCCGATTAAACTTCGTGTAGCCTGTACACATATTTAATCGAACACCTGTATGTACCAACATACGTCATCTATATTATATCGCCTGAACCGGGAAAAACCTTCTGTGTGGGACCCTAAAGACTCGTCAATACGCTGGCAGCGGTTTTAACTATAAGCACGTCAGCGGCACTAGCTGTACGTAATGGCTACCCAGATATTGAGCGAAAAGAAGGCCGGTGAGCAAACTCATCCGTACCCGTACTGAGCCTATCTGTGACAATCTTCATACAGCCCGGTTTATTCAATTAAGAGTATCGCATACCGGGTCTTAGGGGTTGGATAAAATCAGACCCCTAATAACGCGATATTTCGTGTCGGTGTAAAGCCCATCACCCACTGAGAAAGTACTGATCCAAATCAGTAATTCTCGTCTACCTTGGCCAAGGATTTCTGGTGATAGCCACCTGTGCACAGCGCGACATCTACCCCTAATACCGGGAGAGACGAATCCCTGACGATCCGCTCATTGCTCCATATGGCTCGGGATTGTACCCAACTAAAACTTGTTTACACGACTCCTTTGAGCTATGGTAGGGTAGTAATCAAAGCACAGTGGGAACTCACGCGAGACAAAATGATGATCTTAGGTCGACAGACTAACCTGTACTCATGTCATCTGAGAACTGCTATCTGACAATATGTACAATAGGTATAATATCATCTAGCATGTTCCCGGCGAGTCCATCCAGTATACTCACCTCCAGTGTGCACATGTATACTATCTTAGGTGACCAACTGATACCAATGGCTTGTGAGACCGCCCACTGCCCCTTATCGAGGTCTCGAAAAGTATACACTAGTCTACTCCGAAATATCGATGCCAAGTCTCGATACTCTCTCGACTAGGGACATTTAAGGATGTGCTTATAGACCACCCAGCTCCCACGTATATGATCGCCATCATAATGATAGTAGTCAAGAAAGAACCCCGTGGGCTTTATCAATATGTAATAGTGATCTGTAATACCACATAATGCATGTCCATGATGATAAAGTCAAACCAGATAGCATACTATCATCTCAAGTAAGACCCTTCTACCCGTATATGTCCTTTCTCAATCATTATAATCGCCTGCCTGCGATCACAATAATTGCCTTGAGGGCAATATATCCAATAATCTCCCACTTGCACTTAAGACTAATTATTGTGGTGTTGCATACTCACAGCCCGTATGCTATCGATCACCCAACCTCTATACTAATCGGTTTTGCAAATCATGTTTGCGAGACATTCGCGTTCGAGAAATAGGCTCAGTGAGTGGATTTGCTCCAATGTTTCTATCTTTATCTCTCTATATCTCAATTTCGCGGAAAAAGACTATCTCCCGAAATGAGCAATACTTATCTTAGAATTTTTCTGTGTAAGTGCATATGTGCTCCATGCCGTTAATACCATGGTTTTAAGAATAAAAAACTTTAAGAACTTGAGCACAATACGCTAAAATTTCAGGATACAAGACCAAACACTAAACTAAACAAACCCTAACTAGGAGTTTTAGCTATTAGGTTACAACCTTTGTAGACAGTCTTTCGGGTCTTGAAATGTTGACTCCTCAAGCTCCTTAGGTTGATGGAATAAGCTCTCGAATTCGATCTTCCGCGACAAAGACGAGCCATCCGAGGATGCCGATTCAAGCGATAGTTTCGTCCGAAGCAACTAAAGATCAAGTTTTGCTAGGACAAGATGCTTAGAGCGGTGTAGTTTGTGAACAAGATGCTCTCTTTTAATCCTCAAGAACTTAAGAGAGAAAAATGAGGAGGAGGAAGTGTTAGTCCATATTGCGACCCCCGGTGCTTACGGGGAGGCGGAAACGGTATAAAATCAAAGTTTTAACGCAAGAGGCAACATGGACTAAACTAAGGTCGGGATCGTTGTCTAAACTAAAACTAGCAAACTATGCTAAAGAGAGTTAGCTACTCGGATGAAGATGGTTATACCTAGACTTGAACTCCTTCGTCTTCAAACTTTGTAGAGGTTGATGGTTCTCCTTTGTCGCCTTCTTCCGTCGAAGATGGATCCACCTCGAAGGCTCGACCTTTGGGCTCTTTCTCGTACTTGGAGTGAACTAGAATCGCCGGCTTGCTAGACCCTTGATCCTAGAGTGAGTAGAGAGTGTCTAAGGGTTGCTTTTGTTTTTCAAGAGAAGGATTCTCAACTCATGAGAAGGTTTCTCTTGACTAGAGGAAGAAGAAGATGAAGTGAAGAGAGAGAGTGAGAATGATAGAATGAGCTATATTTTTTTCTTTCTTGCAACCATAATGCAAAAGAAAAGAATTATCTAATAATAATAATTGAAAATGAGAATAGTTGATGGCAATTTGGAATGACCACAACCATGCTTCATTTAAAAATGTAAGCATAAATCAAGGAAGACTTTTGAAGCATGATGGTGGTCAACTTTCAACCATGGTCAACAAGTCAACCATGGTCAACAAGTCAACAAAATCAACCATAACAAAATTCTCATTTAATTACTATTATAAATAGATAATCCATAAATCCATTAGGGTTTGGAAAAAGATAACTGTCAACTGTGCATACGCACCCGTTCCGAAACCCTAATGAAATACCTCATCCTCCGCCTCAAGCAACTGTGCATACACACCTGCATTCTCGTTCCGAGGAACAAGAATACCAAGATATAAAAGCAACCCCAAATATATATACCAGTATCTGGCTCAAACCAGAGCCTGCCAGTATAATCCGTCCGGACTCCAAACGTGCACAAGTGCGCGGATGAGAACGAACCCTGTCGCAAAACCATGCGACCTCT
Source organism: Agapanthus africanus (assembly GCA_030015575.1). Taxonomy (NCBI): domain Eukaryota; kingdom Viridiplantae; phylum Streptophyta; class Magnoliopsida; order Asparagales; family Amaryllidaceae; genus Agapanthus; species Agapanthus africanus. The sequence goes on from CM057344.1 coordinate 535,440,736, forward strand.
ACTCTGTTTTGCCCAGAGGCGAATACCCTCTGTGTGGGACTCTAAAGACTCGACACTACGCTGGCAGTGGGTTTAACCACAGACCGCAAGCGGCACTAGCTGTGCATAACGGTCCCCAGGTAGATGTCGACAAGAAGGCTGACGAGGTGAAACCCCATCTGAACTCCTACTGAGTCTGAATGTGACAGTCTCCGTACAGTCCGGTCTGTTCGTCTGATACATCGCATGGCGGGCCTAGGGGGTGGTAAACGTCAGTCCCCCAATAGCGGTACAAGTCGTGCCGGAGCGAAGCCCAAAACACCCTGAGATAACACTGGAAACCTACCAGTATATCTCGATTGCCCTGGCCAGGGACTACTCGTGTAATGGCTCTCCTAGACACAGCGCGATGTCAACCCCCAATACCGGGAGAGACGAATCCTGTCTAACCGTCACTGCCTCCAAGTGCTTCGGGACTGCACCCAACCGCCACCTGTTTGCACGACTCCTTTGAGCCGTGGTAGGGTAGTGATCAAAGTGCAGTGGGAACACACTTGAGGCGAAGTGCCAGTGTCAAGTCAGCGGACTAAGCTGTACTCATGTCACCTGGGAACTGATGACTGACGATAGGTATAATACCAACCTGTCAGTTCCCGACGAGTCCTGTCCAGTGTACTCGTAACCCAACGAGCACCCGTATACTATCTCCAGTACGACGTACTGATGGCTGTGGGACAGACCATCTCCCACACTGGGATGAGAAGCGCATACGCTAGTCTACTCCGGAGTATCGATGCCCTGTCTCGATAGTCCTGCGACTAGGGACCTGTATAAGGATGTGCTTATAGATTACCCAGCCCCCACTAGTGTGACTGCCATCACAACGCTGGTAATCAAGCAAAAATCCTAAGGGCTCCACTAATGCGTATAAGTGATATAGTAAAATAAACACAAGTACACATTGAAGTAGAGACAAACCAAGTAGCATACTACTATTTTGAGCAAGATTGTATATACAAGGTGAATATCCCAAGCATCCATTAAGTAATATACAAACTAGTATGATACAGTAATGGCCTCTAGGGCATATACACTAACAATCTCCCACTTGCACTAAGGCCATGTACTGGCGTATCGAAGACCTATCATCTCGATCAGCCGCTCGAACTGAGTCTGGGGCAAGGCCTTGGTGAATGGATCTGCAGTGTTGTCTTCTGAAGCGACTCTCCGAATCTCGATCTCCTTGCGATCCACGATCTCCCTGATCAGGTGATACCGCCTCAAGATGTGCCTGGATCTCTGATGGGACCTGGGTTCCTTCGCTAAAGCTATAGCCCCGTTGTTGTCGCAATACAGAGGTATTGGATCAACAATGGACGGAACCACCTGAAGTTCTTTCAAGAACTTCCTCATCCAGACAGCTTCTTTTGCGGCATCAGATGCAGCGATGTATTCCGCTTCCATCGTCGAGTCTGCAACGGTTTCCTGTTTGGAACTCTTCCAACACACCGCCCCTCCATTGAGGGTGAAGACAAAACCCGACATGGACTTGGAATCATCCTTGTCACTCTGGAAGCTGGAGTCAGCAAAGGCCTCGATCTGGAGGTCTTTTCCGCCATACACCAAGAACATCTCCTTAGTCCTTCTCAGGTACTTGAGAATGTTCTTTACTGCTATCCAATGTTTCTCCCCAGGGTTTGACTGATACCGGCTTACTACACTCAGTGCATAAGCTACATCCGGTCTGGTACACAACATCGCATACATTATAGAGCCTACCGCAGAAGCGTAGGGTATAATAGACATGCGATCCCTCTCCAAATCAGTCTTGGGAGACATCTCTTTAGAGAGGGTGATCCCGTGACAAGCCGGTAGGTTACCGCGCTTGGAATCTTCCATACTGAATCTTTTCACTATGGTGTCGATGTACCTGGACTGAGAAAGTCCCAATATCCTCTTGGATCTATCACGATGGATCCGGATCCCCAGGATGTATGAGGCATCACCCAGGTCTTTCATGGAGAACCTTTGTGACAAGAATCCCTTGACAGATTGTAGCATAGGAATGTCATTTCCTATTAAGAGAATGTCATCCACGTATAAAACGAGGAATACTACAGTTCTCGCTACAAATCTACTATAGATGCATGGTTCATCTGGATTTTTGATAAAGCCAAATTCTTTGACTGTCTCATCAAAACAGATGTTCCAACTCCGCGATGCCTGCTTTAGTCCATAGATGGACTTAAGCAACTTGCACACCTTTCCGCTGCTCCCACTCTGAATGAAACCCTCTGGCTGATCCATATAGACACACTCCTCTAAATTTCCATTTAGAAAAGCTGTCTTTACGTCCATTTGCCAGATCTCATAATCGTGGAAGGCAGCAATGGCAAGAAGGATCCGAATGGATTTTAGCATGGCTACTGGAGAAAAGGTTTCGTCGTAGTCCAAGCCAGGTCTTTGACGAAAACCCTTTGCTACCAGCCTAGCTTTATAGGTCTCAACCTGTCCATCTACACCAATCTTCCTTTTGAAGATCCACTTGCATCCTACGGGTTTTACCCCGTCTGGAGCAATGTCCAACGTCCATACCTTGTTGGTGTACATGGACTCCATTTCGGTCCGCATTGCATCCAGCCATCTCACTGAGTCAACGCTCTGAACGGCCTGCTGGAAGCTAGTAGGCTCATCATAATCTATGATGCAATCCTCTCTATCCCCGTCTATGAGAAAACCGCAGTATCTCTCGGGCGGATGAGACTGCCTACTACTCCTGCGGAGCGGCGTAGGAATGTCCTGTTCTGTTGAACCCTCTGGTTCCACTAAGCTTTCAGTAACAGTCTGTGGTTCTGGAATTTCTTCCAGTTCTATTGTGTTCCCACTTATCTGGGTTTCCAAAAACTCAGTTTCCAAGAAGCGGGCATGCTGAGAAACAAAAACCTTTTGTTCCTCAGCGGAATAGAAAAGATACCCCCTGGAGTTCCTTGGGTATCCCACAAACTTACACTGTACTGAACGTGCCTCAAGCTTGTCCGCATGCTGCTTTTTTACAAAAGCTGGACATCCCCATACCTTGAGATAATTAAGACAGGGTTTCTTCCCAGTCCACATCTCATATGGGGTGGTGGGCACAGTCTTGGTAGGAGCCTTGTTCAAGAGATACGCAGCTGCTTCTAGTGCATATCCCCAGAATGATCGTGGTAACTCAGCGTTACTCATCATGGACCGCACCATATCCAATAGGGTGCGGTTCCGTCTCTCCGATACACCGTTATGTTGCGGGGTGTATGGAGGAGTAAGCTGAGAGAGAATTCCGTTCTCTTTTAAATAGTCCAGGAACTCGGCACTTAAGTATTCTCCACCTCGATCCGATCTTAGAATCTTAATACTTTTGCCGGTCTGTTTCTCTACTTCATTCTTATACTCCTGGAATTTTCCAAAAGCCTCGGACTTATGTTTCATTAAGAAGACATAACCGTACCTTGAGAAGTCATCCGTAAAAGTAATGAAGTAAGAATGTCCGCTTCGGGCATGTGTAGACATTGGACCGCACACGTCACTGTGTACGAGTCCTAAGAGCTCGCTCGCTCTTACTCCACGTCCAGTAAACGGAGTCTTTGTCATCTTTCCTTTGAGACAAGATTGACAAGTGGCATATGATTGATATTCGAACGCATTCAAATATCCTTCTGTATGCAACTTAGTCAACCTTCTCTCATTGATGTGACCCAATCTACAATGCCATAAGAAAGTCTGATTTATTTCTGGAGACTTTCTTTTGTGTGTATTCTGGACATTAAAAATCTGTGGTTGGTTTAACACGTATATACCATTACTCAATGTACCTGACCCAATCAGAACTTGATTAAGGTGAATGTTTACAACATTACTTACAAACGCAAATTCATAACCTTCTTTAGAAACTAAAGATACAGAAATGATATTACAAGTTGCGTTGGGTACAAAAAAGCAATTACGCAAAACCAAAACATGTCCATCTGACATTCCCAGGTGATAGTCCCCCACGGCTTTAGCATCCATGCTAGCTCCGTTCGCAACTCTGAGGGTCATGTCACCTGCCTTCAAATCCCTATGGTTTCTCAACGCCTGCAAAGAATTACAGATATGAGATCCTGATCCGGTATCCAATACCCAGGAAGTAGAGTTTATTGAAAGACAGTTTTCAATAACATACACACCTGAAGCTGAAGCTGCAACCTGCTTCAATTCCTGTGTTCTGGCCTTCCAGGCCCTGCAATCATTCTTCCAGTGTCCTTTCTTATGACAAAAGAAGCATTCTTCCTTATCCACAAGCTTCCCCGCTATCTTTGTTGCTTTCCCTTTTCCCTTCGTATCCACTTTACTAACACCGCCCCTTGGTTTGGCGGGGGCCTTCTTCTTCTTTCCCTTGGCTTTCGCCTTGGACCTAGAAGAAGATGATCCTCCTACAAACAAAGTGGATGTATCCCTACTTTTCTGTAGGGTGCCCTCTGCGCTCCTCAGCATGTTGAGGAGCTCTGATAGTTCAACCTCTTTTTCTTGTAGGTTGAAGTTCAGTATAAACTGGGCGTAAGTGGAAGGAAGGGACTGGAGAACTATATCCGTATATAGCTCACTCTCCAATGTGATCCCTAGGTCAGCGAGCTCCTCAATGTAGCCGATCATCTTTAGCACGTGCTCGGCTACTGATGATCCGACGGCCATTCTTGTCGAAAACAACTTTTTCGACGCTTCGTATCTTGCGATACGTGATTGCTCTCCGTACAGTTCTTTTGTATGGAGCAATATGGACTCCATGTCCATATTCTCATGCCTCCTCTGATGTTCGTTGTCCATCGAGGCAAGCAGGAGGCACTTGGCCTTCGCGCTATCAATCTCCCAAGTCTTGCGGATTTCCTTATCCGCGACACTGGAAGTTGGACCAGGGACAGGGGGAGCTTTGGTGGTAAGAAGATACCCCAGCTTGTCATAAGTGATTGCTATCTTGACATTCCTGAGCCAATCTTTGTAGTTTGGCCCTGTCAGTTTGTTTTTATCTAGGAGTAACTTAAGTCCAGTCATGTTGATTGGTCGCTGCAATTAGGAGAGAGAAGAAGAAACACTCAGCATGATGCTCTTGCAAGTTTAGAGTGGTTTTTAGTTTGTCTAAACAGGATGGCTCCCACTGTTTCTCGAATCCCTCCTCAAACCATAAAGGAAGAATTAGTCAGGATCAATCCCACCGTACAATACTTGCTTAACCGTTCAGCCAGGCCGGTGTCGGTACTTCGAGGGAGGTTTTCCAACGCTTTCGCGAAGTTCCTTAATTAAATAACCTCTTTTCCCTGGGGGCGTAACCCCGCTAACACCTTTCTAGGCACCTACTAGGTTTATAGCATTGATCGTTAAGTGAGAAATTTCCCGAGGAGTAGCATATACTCACAGTAGGATTGGGATCCAAATATCATCGCGTGACGAAACTGAAGGAATCCTACCAGAATCGCCACACTCCAAATGGTATGCAAATCTAGCAAGTTTCAGTACTTATGAAACTCCCGATGTGGATTTTTGCCCCATGCTCTTATGACCTTGACGAAGGTCAACAAATCATAAGTCACATGTCAAGTTCTGCCCGTCATTATCCAGGTTAATTTGAATCCACCCGTATATACCCTTGACGAAGGTCAACAAGGTAATGCGAGTGTCCCAAACCAACGCATCTATCTATGCTACATATGAACACCCAATAGCTACCAATCACTATGCCTTGACGAAGGTCAACAAACACAGCTTGAATACTATTGAATATTCATACGAAACGACGGAGGGCTACGAATGGTTTTGGCAAAACCGTGAACGTAGTGAACTTGATTTGGTCGATGGAACGAGATAGCTTTTAAAAGGAGTGGCTCAAGCTCCGCATTTAAAAGTTGTTTTTGAAAAGAACCGAGTGGTTTTTCGAAAGTGTTCCAACGACTTTAACTTGGTTTATTATCTTGCATTAGTTCTTTTAATGCGTGATATTCTTGCATTAGTACTTTTAATGCGTCCCATCATTTAATCCTACCATTGCAGAAAACAACCAAAATATGACGTACGCTTATGCCATTCGCATTCGCCACGGGGCCCCGTCATTACCCGTTAGGTTACTTAACTAACGACAGAGCGGGGGCTGGGCTAGCGCGTCTGTAAAACATAAGCAACGCCTAAATAGAAAGCAATGATAGACATTTCAGATCACAGATAAATACATTGGATATACTAGCAATCTGTAATTTGTACGAGCCTGTAACAAAAACAGATAACACGGTCGCGGTGAATAGCCAAATCCCCACCCAATACCCCTACGGGTGCGGCAAACTACCCGCGACAATCCAACATATTTATATACACATTCCAGCACATTACAGATCATGTATAACCCCGACTAATCGTCTTATAGCGATTAGCCGACGTTCAATACATGCAAACATCACAGATATAACCATCATAGTCAAAGTGTAGTGAAGTTCGGAAAAAATACGGAAATTTCTTTTCTGCAAAATCTGGGCACATATAATATATTTCAAAAATCCCAAAACCAACACACAAACACACTGCACGAAAAACGATGCAGAGAAGACACCAAGTCGCGGCGGTTCCACGGCGACTAAGAAGGATCACGCGGCGGAAGCGCGGCACTTTAGGCGAATCACTGTATCGTTTTTCTTGGGTGTTCACAAAAAACCCTGAGCCGAATTTACAAGTGTAAAGTTTTTCATTTTGAGCAGAAAAAATTTCAACAGAAACTCAGTTTTTGTGATTATCCGGTTTTGTGATTTTTTTTTTCGGTTCCGAACTTCGTTACACTTCACTACTAAGCTAGTTTAAGTTTAGTTAGGCTCTGATACCACTGTTAGTCCATATTGCGACCCCCGGTGCTTACGGGGAGGCGGAAACGGTATAAAATCAAAGTTTTAACGCAAGAGGCAACATGGACTAAACTAAGGTCGGGATCGTTGTCTAAACTAAAACTAGCAAACTATGCTAAAGAGAGTTAGCTACTCGGATGAAGATGGTTATACCTAGACTTGAACTCCTTCGTCTTCAAACTTTGTAGAGGTTGATGGTTCTCCTTTGTCGCCTTCTTCCGTCGAAGATGGATCCACCTCGAAGGCTCGACCTTTGGGCTCTTTCTCGTACTTGGAGTGAACTAGAATCGCCGGCTTGCTAGACCCTTGATCCTAGAGTGAGTAGAGAGTGTCTAAGGGTTGCTTTTGTTTTTCAAGAGAAGGATTCTCAACTCATGAGAAGGTTTCTCTTGACTAGAGGAAGAAGAAGATGAAGTGAAGAGAGAGAGTGAGAATGATAGAATGAGCTATATTTTTTTCTTTCTTGCAACCATAATGCAAAAGAAAAGAATTATCTAATAATAATAATTGAAAATGAGAATAGTTGATGGCAATTTGGAATGACCACAACCATGCTTCATTTAAAAATGTAAGCATAAATCAAGGAAGACTTTTGAAGCATGATGGTGGTCAACTTTCAACCATGGTCAACAAGTCAACAAAATCAACCATAACAAAATTCTCATTTAATTACTATTATAAATAGATAATCCATAAATCCATTAGGGTTTGGAAAAAGATAACTGTCAACTGTGCATACGCACCCGTTCCGAAACCCTAATGAAATACCTCATCCTCCGCCTCAAGCAACTGTGCATACACACCTGCATTCTCGTTCCGAGGAACAAGAATACCAAGATATAAAAGCAACCCCAAATATATATACCAGTATCTGGCTCAAACCAGAGCCTGCCAGTATAATCCGTCCGGACTCCAAACGTGCACAAGTGCGCGGATGAGAACGAACCCTGTCGCAAAACCATGCGACCTCTACTCTGTTTTGCCCAGAGGCGAATACCCTCTGTGTGGGACTCTAAAGACTCGACACTACGCTGGCAGTGGGTTTAACCACAGACCGCAAGCGGCACTAGCTGTGCATAACGGTCCCCAGGTAGATGTCGACAAGAAGGCTGACGAGGTGAAACCCCATCTGAACTCCTACTGAGTCTGAATGTGACAGTCTCCGTACAGTCCGGTCTGTTCGTCTGATACATCGCATGGCGGGCCTAGGGGGTGGTAAACGTCAGTCCCCCAATAGCGGTACAAGTCGTGCCGGAGCGAAGCCCAAAACACCCTGAGATAACACTGGAAACCTACCAGTATATCTCGATTGCCCTGGCCAGGGACTACTCGTGTAATGGCTCTCCTAGACACAGCGCGATGTCAACCCCCAATACCGGGAGAGACGAATCCTGTCTAACCGTCACTGCCTCCAAGTGCTTCGGGACTGCACCCAACCGCCACCTGTTTGCACGACTCCTTTGAGCCGTGGTAGGGTAGTGATCAAAGTGCAGTGGGAACACACTTGAGGCGAAGTGCCAGTGTCAAGTCAGCGGACTAAGCTGTACTCATGTCACCTGGGAACTGATGACTGACGATAGGTATAATACCAACCTGTCAGTTCCCGACGAGTCCTGTCCAGTGTACTCGTAACCCAACGAGCACCCGTATACTATCTCCAGTACGACGTACTGATGGCTGTGGGACAGACCATCTCCCACACTGGGATGAGAAGCGCATACGCTAGTCTACTCCGGAGTATCGATGCCCTGTCTCGATAGTCCTGCGACTAGGGACCTGTATAAGGATGTGCTTATAGATTACCCAGCCCCCACTAGTGTGACTGCCATCACAACGCTGGTAATCAAGCAAAGATCCTAAGGGCTCCACTAATGCGTATAAGTGATATAGTAAAATAAACACAAGTACACATTGAAGTAGAGACAAACCAAGTAGCATACTACTATTTTGAGCAAGATTGTATATACAAGGTGAATATCCCAAGCATCCATTAAGTAATATACAAACTAGTATGATACAGTAATGGCCTCTAGGGCATATACACTAACAGGAAGAAGAGGTGGCAACTCAAGAAAAATCCTCACTTGATGAAAATATCAACCATGTCTCACAAATATCTCTCACTCTCCATACTTATCTCTACATCCCACAAACAAAGGAGTGGACGGGCTAGTGACTCATTAGGGCGAGTCACAAACCTACACACTTCTTCATTAAATGAGAAGAGAATAAGTAAGAGAGTGTAGCCACCTCACTAGTATACATACACGTACACTTATAAATAAATACAAATGCATGTATATAAACAAGTATACTCATACCCGTATAAATACGTATACCGTATTTCTACCAAAATACGAATACCGTATTTGTACCGAAAATACAAAATACGTGTATTCATATTTAGAAAGAAATACATGTATTTGTATCAAAGCATAAATACCCATATTTATACAAATACACGTATTCGTATAAATACCATATTCGTGTTAAAACAGATACCCAAAAAATAGCAATATAGTACTAGTATCAAAACTGGCTGTTTTTCAAACTTTCTAGTACTACTAAACCGTCCAATTAAAGCACGTGTATAAATACACGTGTTCAATTGAACACCTGTAACGTACCCAAAATTCCTATACCTTTGTATTATTATTATTTAATAAAATACGATATTTTTGGTATTTTTCTTATTGTTTATTAAGTATATTATTTTATTATTTCTATTCCATATATTTTTCCTAGCTTAACTATTTTCCAAACCCATAACCCAATTTCCACTAATTAAAACCCAAATTAAATCCACTAATTTTCTTCTAATATAACCCAAACCCAAACTCTTAACTTTAGCCCAAAGCCTAACTTCATTTTCTACCAAATTCCATTTTCAAAATTTTCCTTCTTTATTTCCCTTGTCAAAACCCATTCCCAAACCCATACACCAAGCCAAGACACATTTCTTATTAAAACTAAAGCCTTTTACATTCCATGAAATTAAAACCCATGAATCACGCTGCCTCTTCTCCTACTAATTTTTCCTTCATTGCCAAATCAAAACCCTTCACTATTCACTCTTCTCCTTCCCTAACAGCCGACACATCCTCTTCCATTGCCATTCTCCTATTAATTCTCTCTCATTGATTCCTATTAATTCTCCCTCTCACTTTCTTCTCTTATATATATATATCACTCTCATAATCACACCGTAACATTTCAGAAAAATAAAATATTATTTTTGGGAATTTTTATAATTAAATAATAATATATTGAATATTTTAATAGGGCGGTATTATTAAATACCGATAAATAGGGAAAAATTTGGAAAATTATGGAAATTATTAAAAAGAGGGTACTTTATGTGATTTAAGCAAATTACGATAGTTTATGATTTATTTGCCACTATTTTAGTCCTAATCGCGATTAAATATCGCTAATCGGACTTTAAGCATGTTTTGGGCACATGTCGTTTTTTTCGCACTTGTTACATTTTTACCATGGCTTTTCTCATTTCATGCATGGTTTAGGGTTTTATTATGAGAAAAGAAAAGGAAACGAAAAGAAAAGAAAGGAAATGGATTAAAGAATAGAATAGTGAGAGGTATGGGCATGAGAAAGAGTGAGGTGGTCATAGCTTTTCCCTCCTTCATTATTTCACCTTCATCTTCCTCTTATCTTCAGCCCATGGCAAAAATTCATCTCCCTCTTCATCAAACCAATACAAACACCTCATTTCCCTCATCAAAACTCCATCTCCTTTTCACAAAATTTGTGCTAGAGTCCTCAAGCTACCCTTTGGACCAAGAAAGTTTTCATTTTGGCGCTGTTGAGGATTCATGAGTGTCTAATGAGGTAATCCCTTCACACTTAGTATAGTTTTTGATTCACTTTAAACCATTTATGTGTTTAATTGTGATTTCGTGAGATTTGGTGAACTTTGGAGATTACTAGAGAGGGTTAAGATTTGATTGAGTAGAGATTGTGTAATTAGGCATTAGAGATGACCTTAAACCCCTCCCAATTGATAGAAACCCAGACCAACCCAACTGAAACCCAAAATACGGAATTACGGAACTTTTCATGTCGGTTTGTGACGACTTTGAGGGTGCAGGGAAATCTGGAGTGAACCGGGACCAATACGAGAATAAACAACCCCAGAGGCCAATTTGAGACCATGTGAGACCACCCTGACCATACGAGACCCCAATTCCCTAGGAAAACCGAGGAGGCCGGTTTTGGCAAGGGAGTGGCCGGCCCCTTGGTGGGTGAGGTGTCCAAGTTGTTTCCATAGCTCATATACATCCTATACTTCATCCCAGTATTGTTTGTGCACCTAGTTTGGACCTGAACTAAAATCTGGGGCATGTTTTCTTGGTTTCTGCCTTGTATTTAGTGTTGTTTATGAATTCAAGTTTTGATATTTGGTATTGTATTTGATCGCTTGATGTTTGTACGTCTATATCAAGTGTTATTTGGTGGTTTTGAAAGAGTAGTCCATAGGTTCTAACCTATAGGCTTTTAAGCGTATCGTTTTGGTTTTCGTGTGTCGTTTCGTCTTCGAATTTGATTTTAACGCGATATGATACGTTATATGTGTAGGTACCCCACGTGATGTCGAGACGTTGAAGATGAAGATGGCGACATCGGCATCGGCACACAAGAAGCAATGTGAGTAGATTATATCTACGTGGGAAGTCGGGTGGATAGCGTATAGCACCCCCGCAGTTCGTAGTGATGTATTCGAATACGTATACACACATATATATATTATATGTTGATATGAGTTTATTGATGATAAAGATAGATTCTAGGTGTTCTTGGATTGGTTTAGTGTTAGTTGCGAAACCCTAGACTAGTTGTTGCACCCACACACGCACACACATACTTGCATACATTCATTCTTTTACCTGGGCGTATATGGAGATATGTATATATATATGTATATACACATCGGTATGGGACTATGTATATATATATATATATATATACGTATATATATACACGGATTATGAGGATAGTACTTGGGATTTGAGATGAGTCGATGAGATTGGATTTGAGGCCGTGAGATCGGTGATATGACAGGGTTCGTATTTGAGATACGACACGATGTTTTAGCGGGTCCTTTGACGTAGCATTTCATACACATGCATGCATACATAGATGGTATCGGTATTGTACTAGACGTAGGTCAGTACCCCAGATCTTGATGTTTGATAAAGAGGATACCATATGAATAATGTGATTGATGTGACATTGACCCGTACCCAGATTTGGGATGCCGTACGTCGGATTTACCGTACGAGCTATATTGATGATAGATTCGCACTCTTGACTTGAGGATATAATATTATAGATATTGTATCGTATGGGATACTTTTGAGGCGGGATCACCGACTGTTATATATATATATATATATGTATGTATCGACTCAGATGTCAGGCGGTTTCCTTACCTTTTGATCAGTGTGTATAGTTTGGCCCTATAGTGTACTTGTATATGACAGATTAGATTCGACTCATACCTATTTCAAAAACCAACGAATCGTGGGTATTTTAAAAGACGGGACAAGGGATTGTACGGATATTTCAAAGGATGTATCTTTTCTTAAAAATATCGTAACCCTTATTTTCAAAACACCACGATTCGTGTTATTTCAAATGGCACCCCCGTATGACTCATATTTATATAAATGTAGATTAGTCATCATTGTGTTTATCATTCAGTTTCCCGCATATTATTACTGTTCGCATTGCATCGCTTTCTTATATTGTGTTTTCATATGCCGTTATTGAGATTATGCTGTCAGGATACCAGCACCATTACCAATGATGCGTATGTCCCACGTACACTTATTTGCCGGCTCACACACATCATCATCGGTAATTGCCATGTCACGTACACTTTAGAAAACACTATTTCATTGACATAGCTTGCTAACTGATAGTTGCTACATGTTTTAGCTTTCATATGCTAGTTAATTTAATGCATGATATCAGATGCATTCATATTCATTGTTATGCAGTATTATAGAGATTTATGCCGGTTTTCATTGTTTACTGATATCACGATAGTGATGATTTCGGATTCTTCTTGAGATTTCTGGATTTGGGGGGAAACCGCAAGAATTTATAAACTGATTATCCTTTTAAAAATGCAAGTTGAGGTTTTCCCATGATGTATGAGTCGTCCACCATGAGTTTTCATGATTGCTGTTGGATTTCGAGACCCGATTCGAGGAGTTGGATGAACCGTCTCGGGTACATGGTGGGCCCGGTAAGGTACCCGGGGCAAGAAGTTCGAGTTGTATTCGATGAGCCTGGCAGGGGAGCACTACCTACCGGTGATATTAGTTAGACTCGTCGGCTATCCGGAGGATACCGGCCGGAGTCATGAGGTGGTTGTAGGCTGATCCGTTCTGCGGAGCCTGAGATATTGATATTTGAGATTTGAGACACTGAGGCATTGAGATTGATGATACAGGTTAGTCCGGGTGGCCGGAACCTGAGATATTGAGATTTTGGGATTTATGTTTTGTGTCGATACTTGACACGGATTTCTCTGTTGATTTCATTGAGGATACTCGTTTTATATACATACAGAAATCCCATTAAAAATAAAGAAAACAGTTGTCTCACTTATTTCATTTCATTACATTCATATCTCATGCATTTGATACATTGCTACCTGAGACACTGACACGAGCACATGGGATTACACTTATGTATAGATGTTTACCCTTGCCACCTTTTTATGCTTCATATCATTTTGAGGATATTACTGATCGTATGACCTAGGATTGCGTCATACATGCGATTTCTGCTCTGTGATGTTTTCTACTCACGAGTTGGCAACTCACTCCCGTTGTGCCACAGTTCTTGCAGGTTTTGCCGTACAGGTTTCGTTACGGCTTTGCTGGTACTACTTCCATTTCGGGTGATTTGCTTTGGTAGGTGGGTTCACCTGCATCGTGACCACCCTTATACCTTTTATATATTATATTCTGTTGTATCAAGAAACTCCATCAACCAGACATGTATATTTATTCAGACTTAGAGACTAGTTGTATATTATTTCGACCTTAGAGTCGCGGGTTGTATTATGATGGTTTTCAGTGATGTTTTGAGCTTCCTTTTGAGTTTTGAACCTTGCCCCTTCGGCGTTGTATATTATATTGCTTGCGTGGTTGTGACCGTCGATTGACGAAGAGCTAGCTCCCGCTTGGGGATGCCTTTTATCATTATATATGCTTTTATCATGTTGTACCCCGCTCGGGGCCAGTTTTTACAAAGGAAACTCTGCCGAAATTTTCAGAAAAGACTTGATATTTTACAAACGCATAATTCGGCTTATGCTTTTAAACGATTCATATTAAAATAAGTTCATTCTTACCTAAAATGGTTTTAGATTTCTGGGCTTTTGGCTTACTTGAATTAGATGTGGTCCTGTAGACTTCATATGATTCAAGTGCCAGTCACGGGCTATTTCGGGTCGTGACACACACACACATACACAATTGCACTCTATTCCCAACACCTACCACTGGCCGCCCACCCTCTTAAGGCCAAGCTTTTTTTCTCTTACTGCTCTTGGCCATTCAACCCCCGACCTTCGTTCGTCTCTTCGATGCGTTCCGGGCCGATAACCAAGGATCCAAGGCTAGGCTGAATCCGCGTGATTTCCACGATCACTTCCATGCCTCCGGTTATCCGTTCCGTCAACGTTTCAAATTTACGCGAGGCACCATTCGATGAAATGCCGCATTGAGAATTTTTGTCGTTCTCACGTTCTAAACGAATGTAAGTCTCTCCTCTTCCATTCCCTCTTTCCTACCGTAGACTCTTCATGAACCTTTTATTGCGATCATAAATCATTATTCTAAATTCATCATCTAAACTCATTAAATTATGGCCATCCATCCATCCATATAACAATTACTTCATTTTTTCCCCCTCTTTTTCTTTTTAAACTTCTCAGAGTACTATATGATTTTAAGAACGGTTTTCTTTTGCTATAGCCTAATAAACATTATCTCTATGCCTTGGAAATTTGAAATAGGCAAACAACATGTTCAACCATTTTCATGATTATTATTTCACATGCTAGGACTTTAGCAGATCCATATTGTTGCATCACACTAGTTCTTTTAGTAGTTGAGAGTTTTTCACATTAAATTCATATTCCTGTAAATTTTTATAGAGAATAGATTACAGTATAGAGAATAGATTACAGAGAATAAAAGATCTTATAATATACAAAATATTATAACATTAAATGCTTAAATTTAACCAGTAACAAATAATGCACTAATAATATTATCTACGCTATTGCCAATATTATGTAATCCCAATCTATACTGCTTAAACATCCTACATAATACGTGAGCACTAAAAACACTCTAATGTGTAACAAATAGGACAATCAAACAGCTACTTTACCATTGCTATAAACACTTTCTACTAATGATAATATATGCAATACCACAATGTTTTCAAAGTTATGAATTTATTATAATACCCTTGAGTTTAAACTTCAGCCCTTTACTTTGCAATATCACCTCTTTTCGATAAATGTTTAAGCATACCTTTAGAAAACTCACGAGATAATGACATACCTCCTCACAACACTCATATGTAACATAGCATGATGATCTTTGGGAACATAATTTTAGGAAAATACGATTTTACACAAAACTATTTCAAACTTATAAAAACTTTTTTCTATAAGATATGTATTTTTAACAAATCTTTGCAATGTACCGCTACAACCCATTTCGGGGAACACGTTCGGGATGGTGTCGCACATCCTCGGGCTTAGTAGTGCGAGATGCAGACCTCCGTAAGGAGCATTCGGTTTTGAAAGATTTAAAATACAATTTTCTTTAGAAAATGTGATTTATATTATAAATAAAACTTATATTTTTAATAAATAAATATATATGTAATTAATATCAAAATATCTATTTTTGATATTTATAAAATTCCACATTTCCAAAATTCAAGTGAATCATCTCATTTACAAGAAAATACCATACAATTCCAATATTACAAATAAATACCATATATTATGAAAAATAGGTGTTATTCACTAGAAATGTCACAATGATAAAATATATATCAATGAAAACTTTAAAGACGATAATAAAATACTTGAGGTGTATTTTGAAAATTATACAAAATTATTTTTACATAAACCCCCTCAAGTTATACTAAATTACAATAAGGACCCTACTAAACATAGATTTAAGCGGGACCAGTCTCTTGAGCCTCAGGAAGCCGGAGATATGGGTGCTTACCTATTTAAGGTAGACAACTTAACAAACGGTGTTATCAACACGGTAATCGTTTTTGAAAAAGACACAAATCCTGCCGTCCATGTGCAGCGGTTACCGATAATACTAAAACCTAATTCAGGATTCAATTTCTTTTCTAATTGTCTGACTCAGACTGAGTCTCGATATAATCAATCTGACTTGAATGAGATTCAAGTATATATAACAATTCAATATGAATCCATATATTCAATCTGTTCAATCTATACAATTTGAATGAACCGAACCATGGATATATATTCCATTTACATGATTATCCAGTATCTCCTTTTCCATTTATACGACATCATGGTTTCGGCAAGTCATCCATCTATACATCTATAATACAAGACAATACAATTTACAATACAATACAAACAATACAATCAAGATATCTGTAACGTTTTAGAAATCGTTATGCGAATTTTTCCGTTTTAGGGTAAAATAGTCGGTGTTTTCCGTTTTAACCCGATTGTGATCAAACTTCTGTATAGACTTGACGGCACCTAGTTTAGCTAGAATGAAGCTAGTTTGCGGGCTTTGGGGATCAATTGGAAGTTTTGGTTCACATAGAATTTTTCCCTAATTTAATATTATTTTAAGTTGTTAATTATACACTTATTAGTGGTAATTATAATTTTGGTTTGGGTTAATTACTTCTAGTGTAAATCTTTGCTAAACTAATCACTAGAATTATGCTTAAACCTTTCTTGCCAAATGATCTAGATATTTTAGATTTAAATGGAAAATTTAAAAAGAAAAGAAAAGAAAAGATGGCATTTAGCATTAATGAACATTTATTACATTCTTTTGCTAGAAATTTCCACACACTTCACCAAAAATCCCCCACTTCCAAGCCTTGGCCGAGCCCCCCCTTCAAGTTCCGCCCTTTGTTTTTCTTTGCTCAATTTCATCATTTCAAGATCAATAAATCATCCAAAATCCCTAAATAAATCCACAAAACTCCTAAACAAATCATAACCCATCTTTCTTCATCACAAATCTTGCTTAGTTCTTCAAGAAAAAACATGATTTTGGAGGCTAAAGTGATGGATCTAGTTGATCTTTTTTGTTTTTGTTAAGGTATAATTTCAAACCCCAATCCTTAATTGTTATGTTTAAATCATAAGCTAGCTATTTAATTGTTTAAATATAGCTTTAAATTCATGTTTAAATTCATTCATGATAATTGTATGAAAATTAAGTTAGGGTTTGTATTGGTTAATGGTTAAAATGATGACTTTGAAAACTTAATCTTGTGGATGAAGTTGTTGTTAATTCCTAATTTGTCTAATTACGATTTTTTTTGCAAACTAGGTTTTAATAAAACATAATTGAGTGAGATTAAAATTGTGGTTATGGTTTGGATAATTTAGTTAAACTGCTTTAAGATATTTGTAATCGGTAGAATTGTGTTAGTTTTAGACTTGTGCAAAATTTTGCGATAAGTTGCTTACTAGGTTTCGGTGAATTTTGGACGTGGGTTCAATTGGTCGTTGCGAGGTTATATATATATTCTTCCTGGCATTTTATTGGGTTGTGTTTGCGCGATCGGTACAATCGGAGTCTAGACTTGGTGGTTGCATAGTTTAGCGACCCTAACTAAGGTTTTTGCCGATGTCGTGCGCGTTTTGTGCGCTAGGTGCGCAGTGTAATTTTCTGGGCGTTATCCTTGCGTTTCGTTATATTTGTGTCGGCGTAGGATATTTAGCTTATGTGATGTGTTTGTGAAATTTTAGGATCGCAAGCGGGGACTTCGGACGCTGTGAATAAAGAGAAGCAGGTGGTCGGATTTTAGTAGCTCGAGATCATCGGTGAATAGATTTAACATCTATAGGGAAATCGCCCGTATGGCGTTATACGTCAGGGCTGGATTATGATATGATAGCTGCATGTTATTCGCATATGAGTTGATTGCATATGAACGTCATTGCATAGTATTACCTGTTGTACCTTGACCTGTACCTTTTGGACACAACACCTTACTGACGGTTCATGTTGCACGAGCACTAATTTGTATGCTACACCCACACCGTCGGTAATTGTCATGACACGCACACCCCACTTACATACGTGATATTGAGGTAGTGATTTTTATTCCATTTCACGTATACCTTGCTATAGCCACATGTATATTATGCATACTTACTGACATGTACACCCACCTATTTTGCTATAGCTGCATATACCCTATGTGGTATTGTTTTGACATGTGATATTGAGACGATGATTATTGTCATATTTCGCTTATGAAATGCATCATACCTACTTGCTTACATGTAGATACTAATACCTTGCTACAGTCACATGTACACCTTATATGATGCTGCACTTGATTTCGGAGGTTTTGGGAACCGCATGATATATTTTAAAGCTGGATTCATTTAAAAGAGCGGTTTTCCCTTAATATACTCATATTGCTGTTTTATGTTGCATATATTAGTTTTTATGGATTTTCGCATTGAGATATGAATTTCATATGATTATGGATTTGAGAACCGCGAGGGTGTTTCAAGAAATTTATGTATTGTTTGAAAACCCGGTTTCTCTTGATATGATATTTCAGTGCGTCCACCATGTGATTTCACGGTTCTGAGATTGGCATGTGATACCCAATTCGAGGAGCGGGAGGCACCATCTGCGGGTACATGGTGGACCCGGTATGGTATCCCGGGGCGAGAGATGATATCGTGGTGTAGACGATGAGCCTGGCAGAGAGACCACTACCTACCAGTGATATTATTTGGACTCGGCAGATATCTGGGGGATACCGACCAGAGTCATGTTCAGACATGCTACGTGGATTGCGGGTGTCGATGTTGACACTCAGGTTCCATGAGATGTACTGACATCAGGGCCAGTCATGGTGACGGCGCCTGACAGATGAGTATTTACGTGTCGATGTTAGATACGGGTTCCTTGATTTTTACGTATCGTCGATGGACATACGTGGATGATATCCTCATATATTTACATGCATATGTTTTCATGAGTTTTCGGGTGTCGATGTTTGACACTCAGGTTCCATGAGACTTACAGGATATGAGGGCCGATTTGAGGATGCGGTGCCTGAGGATTTTGGGATTTGATGTGTCAGTGAGGGACACTGGTGTTTTTCCTTGCTGATGATTTTTGCATGAGGTTTTATTATATCATCCCACACTCAGGATTATTTTGATATGCATTGCTTCATGTAGTTGTAGAACCTTGATGATGCACCTTTACATGATTGTTGCATATTCATATTGCCATACTTATGCTATCAGATTACATGTGATAGATTTATCACTGTTCGTGCATACTTGCGATTACAGTATGATTTTATTTACTATTCACGAGTTGGCAACTCACCCCTGTTGTGCCACATTGTTTTGCAGGACTTACCCTCAGAGTAGTTGCGGCAGGGCGCCTTATCCTCTCTACTTTTGCGGATACCGCTATGGTTGGCTGTGAGGCCTTTGCTTTTAGGTGGGTTCGCGGTTATCCATTTATGTACATTAGATATCTTTTTGTTGGATCTAGTATTCTCCATCTACCACTTCATGTATTCGACTTAAAGACGAGTTGTGAGGATCGGTGTTGTATATTTTGGTGAATTTGGGTGCCGTGCTCGTAGGAGCCGGTTTTGTTTTTAAGTTTTACATCCTTATGCTGTTTTCATTTATATTTATTCGCTTCGGCGTTGTATATATATCTTGTGGTGGTTGTCTCCGCTGTTAGGCGTGAGTTGCTCCCGTTTGGGATGCTTTATTTATATTCTATATTGTACCCATTTTCAGGGCTAGTTTTTACAAAGGAGGTGCTGCCGAAATTTTCAAGAACGAAAACTAAAGTTAAAGATTTTTACTTGAGAATTTCCGAATGTTTTAAACTATGTTTTTCTCCGCTTATCCAGTTTGGGTGGTTTAGATTTCTGGGTTTCGGCTTACTTAAGTTACGTACGCCTGTTGACGTTACGTAGTTTAAGTGCCGGTTACGGGCCAAATTTTGGGTCGTGACAATATCGCGGAGTTTAAGGGGTAGATTGGTACGGAAGGTGTTAGAAGTGGCATGAGACTGCAAGAATTAAGACACCTAACCTGTATTCCATTGCTGTTGTACCGTGGCACAAACGGTTCCTTGTACTTTCCGTTCACCTTAGTCTCTGGTCTACTGAGACTCCTCTCGTATACACTGGCCTCTTCTGTACCAAGCTACAAACAACAACGTTAATACTAAATACAACATTATAACAATATAATATAACTTTAAAAGTTACACACACACACTCTCTCTCTGTCTATTCTATTTCTCCCTTATCTCTGGGACTTACCGAGCGATTGTTCGCTGACGACATTCCTTCTCTTTCTTCTTTGGAATGTTGTCAGGTGATTCAGACCTTCAGGAGATTGAGCCCACCAGCGAGGACTTGGATCGGCTAGCTTACGACCCAGAACTTTAGATTCTTGTACACATTTACTTTCAGTCCTTTTCATTTCTGTTATGCCACTGTTTAGGTATTGCTTTTCATTCTATATATTTACTTTTCCATGTACTGTAAAAGAATGTTAATAAATAAAGTTGATGTTCATTACATTTGTCTCCTGTATATATTTCTTTTATATTTCTTAGTTACGCTTAGCGTATTTACTTCTGAGTAAATACGTAGCGGCCTCGTCGCGTCCTCTGCCCGTATACTGGGAAGCAGGGCGTGACAACACCCGTACATAAAACCATACGCAAACCACACTGTTTCGCCTGAACCGGGAAACCTTCTGTATGGGACTCTGAAGACTCAACAATGCGCTGGCAGTGAGTTTAACCACAAGCACATTATTGGCACCAGCTGTACGTAACGGCTACCCAGGTATCTGTCGGAGAGAAGATCGACACGATAACTCGTCTGAAAACCCGTCCGAAAACCCTACTGAGCGTATATGTGACATTCTCCGTATAGTCCGGTCCGTTCGTCTAAGAGTATCGCATATCAGGCCTAGGGGGTGGTAAACGTCAGACCCCTAATAGCACAATAAGTTGTGTCGGTGTGGAGCCCAATACACCCTGAGAAACTACTGGTGTACCTACCAGTAAATCTCACTTGCCCTGCCCAGGGACTTTGTGTATTGGCCAACCGTATACAGCGCGATATCAACTCCCAATACCGGGAGAGACGAATCCCTTCTAACCCCTACTGCCTCCAAGTGCTTCGGGACTGCAATTATCTACTACCTGTTTGCATGACTCATTTGAGCCGTGGTAGGATAGTAATCTAAGTACAGTGGGAACACACTCGAGACGAATAGTGATGTCAAGTCAATGGACTAACTTGTACCCATGTCACCGGGGAACTGCTAACTGACGATACGTATAATACCAACCAGCAGTTTCCAGCGAGTTCATCCAGTATAACTTATAACCCAATATCACAACCCAGAATTGGAACGTGACTGGCACTTGAATCACGTGAAGTCTATAGGACCCCACTGTAACATAAGTAAGCCGAAAGCCCAGAAATCTAAACCTTTTTAGGAAAATAGTGGAGGTGAAGTTTTGGAATAAAGGTATAATGAAATCAAGTTCTTTCTTTAGATAAATATGTAATGTTATATGAAAATACAAGTGGGTTGTGTACTATAGTTGAAACATTTTCGTCATTTGAAATTTGGGCAGCACCTCATTTGTAAATTTTGATCCAAAAACAAAATATAACAACAATAGTATAGGCATCCCCAAGCGGGAGCTAGCTCTTCGCCAATTGGCGGAAACAACCACACGAATACAAATATACGACGCCCAAGGCGAAGATCAACATAGAAAGAAAATAAAGAAATGTAGGGTTTCTAGGCACACGCACAAGGTTCTACGAGGCATCAACCATGCCCGATTTAAAATTTAGCCGTGCCGAACAACCCAAAGCCGGATCTTTAAACTAGAGTTTATGCGAAAACTAACATGTTAAACACTTTAACACTAAGTGAGAGGGATTACAACCTTTGTAGATCCGGTCCTTCACTTCTTAAGCTCCGTGTTGAGGTCTCTTCGCTGCGATCATCGTGTTCCGGACTCTCGAGAGGCTTCACGAAGAGAAAGATGCAGTCTTGCTTCCGATCTTCGATAACAAAGATGATCTACCTTGAAGTTTCATTAACACAAGCTAGCACTCATGAAATGATGTGAACACCCTCATCTAAATGGCAAGGATAGATGAGGATGATGAAGTAGGATTATTGCTCTCATTTGTTTTCTTATTCTCACTCATTTTTCATCACTTAGAAAAAGCTAGAAAGCTTTTTCCATGAAAAGAAAGAAGGAAGAAGATGAATGATCAATTAGAATCCTTTTGTGATGAATAATAAAAAGATAAATATGATGAATAATACAACCATGGTCAACTAAACCCATGTAGAGAATTAACTAGGGCTAGGGTTTGGGTTGGGTTAAAAGTGAGTCACTTGAAAATATCAAGCATAATATCTTTTCCAAGACAAAAGAAAAGCTTCTAGAATCTACTAGAAGTCTTAACCCTAATCCAAACCCTAATCATGTTTAAACTCCACAAAACATGTTGCATTAGTAACCATATCATGTTACAATATTATATATCACATATATAATATTTATCGTAACAAAATAAAATAATACTATTAACATATATCGCATATATATCAATGTATTACCCGAGTGAGAAAAAGAATCTTTTAGTGAGCTAATACTAGTTAATGTAATTTAATATATATATTATTATACATTAAATTATCGAATCAACACTTGATCCGACAATCCGGCTATATCGCATATAACCGACTAATACGATGACCCGGCTATATCACATATACCCGGCCGATATCTCATATCACGAGAATCCAATACGGTATCACATACCGCATTATCCTCGGTCCCACACATATCACATATGTGCTCCTACTCCGTTTTGCCTGAGTCAAGAAACCTCTGTGTAGGACTCTAAAGAATCGTCAATACGCCGGTAGTAGGTGATGATCATATCAAACACCCACAAGCTGCAAGCGGTCAGCTAAACGTAACAGCCACCCAGGTATTGAGCGCTCAGAAGATCAACAAGCAAGCCTATACATTCTCCTGTGAATCCAATCAGTAACACTCCCGTACAGTCCGGTCTCGTCGTCTGATATATCGCATATCTCGCCTAGGGGTGGTAAACGTCAGACCCCAGTAGCTTGATAAGTCGTGTCGATATGAGGTCTATAACAGTTCGAGAAACTACTGATGACACTTACCAGTAAATCTCAGCAACCCTGGCCAGGGATTTCCAGTTATAGCCAATCGAACACAGCACAACATCAACTCCCTATACCGGGAGAGACGAATCCCCTCCTATCGCTCATTGCCTCCATGTGATTCGGGACTGTACCCAAAAGCCATCTTTTTGCACGCCCTCTTGGACGTGGTATGGTGGAAATCAAAGCACAGTGGGAATCACACAAGACTCTATGACGATCTCGGGTCAACAGACTACTCTATACCAGTGTCACCGGAGAACTGCCATCTGACGTGAGGTATAATACCATCTGGAAGTTCTCGGCGAGTCCGTCCAGTGTACCCAGTCTCTACTGAGCACCCGTACACTATCCTTGATTTCAAACACCGATGGATATGGGATCATCCATCGCCCATCATATGGGTCAAGATGCGTATACGCTAGTCTACTCTGGTGTATCGATGCCCTGTCTCGATACACCCTCGACTAGGAACAGTTATAGGATGTACTCACCGACTACCGTGGCCCCACTAGTATGATCTCATCATAGTCCCAGCAGTTGAGTACAGATCCTAAGGGCTTTATCAACATGTAACATAGAGACAATTAGAGTACATGTTAAGATAAAGTACAACCAGATAGCATACTATCATGTCGAGCAAGAAAGTCCTCCCTATATATGTCCAAGCATCCATTACAATATACATCGTATGTACAGTAATGGCCTCTAGGGCATACATATAACTAACAATCTCCCACTTGCACTAGGGCCATCTGTTGTGGTATCACATACCCAACAATCAGCTATGGTTGAAGTATCTCATACTCAACCATCACATAAAAGTCTCTACTGGGAAAAAGGCCTTTGTGAGTGGATCCGCGCTGTTGTCCTCTGTGTCTACTCTCCTAACCTCGATCTCCCTGGAGATCAACCATCTCCATGATCAGGTGATACTGCCTATGAATTATATCTGGATTTCTGATGGGACGGTAGTTCCTTGGCCAAATCCACAACTCCATTGTCACACAATGGTAGAAACGAAGTTCATCTCATGAACTTATATCTATCCAGACTGCCTCTTTGGTAGTATCTTTGGTAACGATATATCTTGCTTTTAATCGTATAGTAAGTCACGGTATCTAGCTTGGAACTCTTCCAACATACCGTCCCTCCACTGAGGGTAAAGACAATGTCTGTGACTGATATTCAGTCGTCCTTATCACTCTGGAACCTTTCCAGTGATTCTCCTAAGGATCGATTGATACCATCTCACTACAACTAGTGAGAATCCTAACATCTATTTAGATCTATCTCATAGATATAAAACCCAGGATTTAGGAGGTATAACTTTGATCCTATATGGAGAATCCTTGTGATAAGCGGAGATTGACCGAGCGTTTTCAAACTACGGAAAGATCCAACACTTGGAAATTTCCCGGCAGGGAAAAAAGTAGGTATTTATATCCGGTCGAACTTTTTAACATATTCTAAAAATATCCAGAAAACATAACAAAATTAAATTCTTCGATCGAATCGACGATTACAAAATAAACCCCCAGAAAACTCAACACTTGAGTCAGTTTAAAAATACCCATAAAATAGAACATTAATATATAAGAATTACTGTGCAAACAAAATGACCTAATCCCTCTGTACGGCCGCGGATCCGCGGCCCAAGCATGGTACGGCCGCGGTTCCGCGGCGGTTTGGAAGCATTAGGAGCTCGTTTTTCACCAAAATTCTTATATTTCCCTGCTTAATTTTTCAGGTATTTTTAATTCAGAAAATACACAGTTTTGAAAAAAATGTACAGAGAGGGGGTAAATTTGGACGTATCGGGTTCGTTCGGAGTTTTAACTTCGTTAACACATCGCCTAAAGCTCTAGTTAGGCTCTGATACCACTGTAGGGTTACTAGGCACACTCAAGAGGTTCCACAAGGCATCAACCATGCCAAACAAAAATTTTCCGGTGCCGAGAAACCCTAATATAGATCGTTAACTAGAAGTAAAGGCGAAAAGCAAGCAAGTAAACAACTTAATTGCTAAGTGAAAATGGACAACAACCTTTGTAGATCCGCTCCACCATTTCTTTATCTCCGTGTTGACGTCCCTCTGCGATCATCGGATCCTGGACTCTAGCGATGGTTTCGTCGGAGAAATAATCGGGCTAGGTCATTGACTTCGAGGCCGAAGATGATCTACATCGGGGAGACTCAAACTCAAGCTATTCCTTCACTTGGTCAAAAACTTTGTGAAGAGAACACCCTATACTACATGGCAAGTGGTAGAGGATGAAGAAATAGGAAGTGGGTTCACTTTAAAATTGGATTTCACACTCTTATTACCATGGCACCATTGGAGCTCTCAAGCTTTTGTGAGCTTGATGAAGATGAAGAAGAAGAAAAGAATCATATGAATTAAAAGAATAATATGAAAATGGCACCATGGTTGAGTTAAGCCCTCATGCTTAACTCATGTAGAGATTTAACCATAGCATAAGGTTAAGGGTTGGGTTAGCTAATATCTTAAACAAATGACAAACAGAGTTGACTTTGTCAATATTCATCAAGCTTCATGAAGCTTGATAACTTTGACCAAAGTCACACTCTTTTGTTATATGCTTAGGAAAATAGTAAACCCTAATCTAACCTTGATTTGGTTCAAGTCTCATACACACAACTTGTTTGTATCATCAAGCATGATACAAACATGTACACTTGCATATATCACATATAAACAATGTGCACATTCAAGTGAGAAAATCAATCTTAAGTGAACCAATACTAGTTAATGTAAAGTAATATATCAAATATATAATTATACATTAAATCATTAAATCAACACTTGATTTAACGATCCGGTCATATCGCATATAACCGACTAATATCAAGTGTATCAATGTATCGAATCAACACTTGATTCGGTAACCCGGCTATATCACATATAACCGACCGATGATACAAATCGCGAGAATAGAATACAGTATCACATACTGGTATTATTCTCGGTCCCGCACATATCTCATATGCGCTCCTATTTCGTTTCTCTTGAGCCAGGAAACCCCTGTGTAGGACTCTAAAGACTCGTCAATACGCCGGCAGCAGCTGATGATCATATCAAACACCCACAAGCCGCAAGCGGTCTGCTAAATGTAACGGCCACCCGGGTATTGAGCGATCAGAAGATCAATGAGCAAGCCCGTTCACACTCCTGTGAATCCAACGAGTAACACTACCGTACAGTCCGGTCTGTTCGTCTGATATGTCGCATATCTCGTCTAGGGGTGGTAAACGTCAGACCCTAATAACTCGATAAGTCGTGTCGATATGAGGCTCATAACGGGTCGAGAAACTACTGGTAACACTTACCAGTAAATCCCTAAAGCAGCCTTGGCCAAGGACTTCCTGTTATAGCCAATCGAACACAGCGCAATATCAACTCCCCATACCGGGAGAGACGAAACCCCTCCTATCGCTGATTGCCTCCATGTGATTCGCGACTGTACCCAAAAGCCACCTTTTTGCATGCCCTCTTGGACGTGGTATGATGGAAATCAAAGCACAGTGGGAATCACACAAGACTCTATGACGATCTTGGGTCTACAGACTAACCTGCACCAGTGTCACCAGAGAACTGCCATCTGACGTAATGTATAATACCATCTGGGAGTTCTCGGCGAGTCCGTCCAGTGTACCCAGTCTCCACTGAGCACCCGTATATCATCTCTGATGTCAAACACCAATGGATATGGGATCATCCATCGCCCATCTATATGGGTCGAGAAGGTACACGCTAGTCTACTCTGGTATATCGATGCCCCGTCTCGATACACCCACGACCAGGGACTTTGAAGGATGTACTTATGGACTACCATGTCCCCACTAGTATGATCCACATCATAGTCCAGGTAGTCAAGTACACATCCTAAGGGCTTTACCAACATGTAACGGAGAGACAATCAGTGTACACGTTAAGGTAAAGAGTAATCAGATATCATACTATCATATCGAGCAAGAAAGTCATCCCTATATATGTCCAAGCATCCACTACAATATACATCCTATGTATAGTAATGGCCTCTAGGGCATACATATAACTAACAATCTCCCACTTGCACTAGGGCCATCTGATAGCAGTGGTTGTAGTATCTCATACTCAACCATCCCATAAAAGTCTCTCTCTGGGAAAAGGCCTTTGTGAGTGGATCCGCCGTGTCGTCCTCTGAGTCTACTCTCCTAACCTTGATACCCTGGAGATCAACCATCTCCACGATCAGGTAATACTGCCTAAGAATATGTCTGGATCACTGATGGGACGGGCGTTCCTCGGCATAAGCCACAACTCCATTGTCACACAGTGGAGGGAACGAAGTTCATCTCATGAACTATTATACACCCAGACTGCCTCTTTGGTAGCATCTTTGGTAGCGATGTATCAAGCCTTTATCGTCTAGTATGCCACGGTATCTAGCTTGGAACTCTTCCAACATACCGTCCCTTTACTGAGGGTAAAGACAATACCTGCGACTGATATTCAGTCGTTCTTATCACTCTGGAACCTTTCCAGTGATTCTCCCCAGGATCAATTGATACCATCTCACTATAACTAGTGAGTATTCTAATATCCAATTAGATCTATCTCATAGATCCAAAATCCAGGATTTAGTAGGTATCATTTTGATCATATATGGAGAATCCTTGTGATAAACGGAGATTGACTGAGCGTAGCATAGGAAACTCCTTCTCTATCAAGAGTATGTTATCCACGTACTCTACGAGGATCACCTCCATACTCCCTACTACCTTTTTGTATATACAAGGTTCATCTACCATTTTGATGATGTCAAACTCTTTGACTAACTCATCAAAACAGATGTTCCAACTCCGCGATGCCTGCTTTATCACATAAAATATCTTGCATACGTTTCCGCTGCCCCCACTGTCTACGAAGCCCTCTGGCTGTGTACTTATAGACGCTTTCTTCCAAATCATCCTTTAGAAAAGCAGTCAAGACACCCAACCGCCAGATATCGTAGTCATGGTATGTAGCCGTAGCAAGTAGGATCTGGATGGACTTAAGCATAGTTTCTTAGAAAAGGTTTCATTATAATCCATACCTGGTCAATGATGCAAACCTTTAACAAGTCTAGCTTTGAAAGTCTTAACTTTTCCATGTACACCAAGTAATCTTCTCAAGATATACTTGCTCCTGATGGGGATTTAACCCTTCAGATAAAGCAACCAAAGTCCATACTTTGTTGGTGTATAAGGATTCCATCTCAGATCGATAAGCATCCAGCCATTCTTACAGAGTCTCACTCCTGATGGCCAGCTCGAAACTAGTTGGGTCATCATCTCATGATGCAATCCTCACTCCCACTGTCATAGAGAAACCGGAGTATCTCTCAGGTGGGTGAGGAAACCTACTAGATCGGTGGAGAGGCTGAGGTTCGTTGGTTGCTATTGAATCCTTTGGTTCTACCAAATCATCAACTGCCGTTTGTATAGCTGGAACTGTTTCCAGTTCTACCTCATAACCAATAATTTCTTCATAAGAAATTCCCTTTCACAAAGGTGGCATGCTGAGTAACAAAACATTTTTGTTGCTCGGTTAGGTAGAAGATATTCCCTTGCGTATGCTTGGGATATCCAATAAACTTCCACAGATCTGACTTTGCCTCGAGCTTGTCCGGATTTTGCTTTTAGACATAGGCCGGACAACCCCAAATCTTAACTGACTTAAGAGATGGGCTCTTCCCTTTCCATATCTCATATGAAATAGTAGGCATCTGATTTGATCGGAACCCTATTCAATAGGTATGCAACTTCATAAGTGCATAACTCCCTAAAAGGAAATAGGAAACTCAGTAGTACTCATCATAGAGCACACCATATCTAATAGGGTGTGATTGCTCCGCCCCGATACACCGACGTGCTGTGGTGTATACGGAGGAGTAATGCTGAGAGAGAATCTCATTCTCCTTTCGAATAATTCAGAAATTCCGTGCTCAAGTATTCTCCTCCTTGATCACATCAAAGGACATAATACTTTTATCCGTATTTTGGTTCTCTACTTCTAACTTATATTCTATGAATATCTCAAAAGGTTCGGACTTGTGTTTCAACAGGAACATATGTCTGAATCTTGAGAGGTTATCAGAGAATGTAATGAAGTACAAAGAACCGGTCTTGGCATGTGTAGACAGGGGACCTTCATATATCAATATGTATCATCCCAAGAGTTCACTAACTCTTTCTCTGTTTCCTATAAACAGAGCTATGGTCATCTTATCTTTGTGACATGACAGGCAAGTTTCACGAGATGTAAATTCAAACTAATTTAAATATGCATCTTAATGTAACTTAAGCTAGTCGGGTCGCATTGATATGACCTAGTCTACAATGCCTTAAGAAGGATTCATTCATTTCTGAACTATTCCTCTTGTGTGTATTCCGTATACTAAGAACTGTAGTTTGATTTAGGACGTCAATGCTTTTAGATAACGTGCCTGAACCGATCAACTCTTGATTTAGGAAATGTTCAAAACATTATTCAACAATACAAAATTATATCCTTCTTTACTAATAAAGAGACTGATATGATTTCGTATATCAGGTTCGGTATCTAATAACATTTGTTCAGAATCAATGTATTCTTTTAATACAGGGTGACAGTGACCAACAGACTTGGCTGCAACACTTGCACCGTTCTCTGCCTCATGAAACTTATCACCCGTTCTCAGTTCTCTACCTTTCTGTAGCCCATGTAACAAATTACATTTGCGGGATCCTGATCCGGTATCACATACCCAGGACGTAAAGGATACTGAGACACAGTTCTCTGTAATGAACACACCCGAAGATGATGCATCAACATGCACTCTCTTCGTTTGGGCGGCACGGGAATTATGGTAATCCCCAATTTCCTGCTCTGTCTTATAACATTTATAAGTTGGAGCGGGACCAACGTGTAGGGTTCCTAGGCACTCTCAAGAGGTCTCACAAGGCATCAACCATGCCAATTTAAATTTTTAACGTGCCGAGAAACCCTAAAATACGGATCGTTTGCTAGAAATCTAGGCGAAAATGAAACTAGTTAACACTTAACTAAGAGAATACGGAAATACAACCTTTGTAGATCCGGTGCTCCACCTCCATAGCTCCGTAACGAAGTCCCCTCGCTGTCCAAATGAGTTCCCGGGCTCTAGCATCGGCTTCGTCGGAGAATGGGTAAGCTAGGTCGTCGATGTCCATGCCGAAGATGATCTACGTCGAGGCATCGCTAAATCAAGCTCCAACTTCACCAAGTCAAGAAACTTGTGAAGAAAACACACTCTACTACTTGGCAAGAGGTAGAGGATGAAGAAATAGGAAGTGGGTTCAATTTAGAATTGGATTTCTCACTCTTTATCATCAATAACCATTGATGACCTCAAGGTTTTCTTCTTGAGTTCAAGGAAGAAGAAGAAGAAATGATATGATAAGTTATTTAAAAAAGAAAAGAATAATCCATTCTTATCATAACATTAACCATGGTAATGTGTAGAGAATCAATCATGGTTAAAGGAATGGTTAGGGTCAAGCTAGAGACAAAATGGTCACTTAGTCAAAGTGTTCATGAAGCTTCATGAAAACAACAAATGAAAGCCACCATTTCATTTCATTTTCTTTTATTCATTTATCATAAATAAATGGATAATTAAATAAGATAAATGAATAACAAATAATAAACCCTAACCATTTCATTAACCAAGGTTTAATACTTTACACTTAACCAAAAAGCATGTATCATCAAACATGATACAAGCAAGTGCACAAAATCATATCACATATATAATGCGCACATCCGAGTGAGAAAATCTATCTTAAGTGAACCAATACTAGTTAACGCAAAGTAATATATCAAATATATATAATTATGCATTAAATCATTAAATCAACTTTGATTTAACGATCCGGTCATGTCGCACATAACCGACTAGTATCCTATGCATCGACTTATCGAACCAATCCTTGATTCGATAACTAGGTTATATCGTATATAACCAATCGATACATTCATCGCGAGAATGGAATACGGTATCACATACACGCATTATTCTCGGTCCCGCACATATCTCATATGCGCTCCTATTTCGTTTCGCTTGAGCCAGGAAACCTCTGTGTAGGACTCTAAAGACTCGTCAATACGCCGGCAGCGGATGATGATCATATCAAACATCCACAAGCCGCAAGCGGTCTGCTAAACGTAACGGCCACCCAGGTATTGAGCGATCTGAAGATCGACGAGCAAGCCCGCTCACACTCCAGTGAATCCAACCAGTAACACTACCGTACAGTCCGGTCTGATCGTCTGATATGTCGCATATCTCGCTTAGGGGTGGTAAACGTCAGACCCCAATAGCTCGATAAGTCGTGTCGATATGAGGTCTATAACTGTGCGAGAAACTACTGGTAACACTTACCAGTAAATCTCAGCAACCCTGGCCAGGGATTTCCTGTTATAGCCAATCGAACACTGCGCAACATCAACCCCCTATACCGGGAGAGACGAATCCCCTCCTATCGCTCATTGCCTCCATGTGACTCGGGACTGTACCCAAAAACCACCGTTTTGCACGCCCTCTTGGACGTGGTAAGATGGAAATCAAAGCACAGTGGGAACCACACAAGACTCTATGACGATCTCGGGTCAACAGACTACTCTGTACCAGTGTCACCAGAGAACTGCCATCTGACGTAAGGTATAATACCATCTGGGAGTTCTCGGCGAGTCCGTCCAGTGTACCCAGTCTCTACTGAGCACCCGTATATCATCTCTGATGTCAAACACCAATGGATATGGGATCATCCATCGCCCATCTTTATGGGTCGAGAAGGTATACGCTAGTCTACTCTGGTATATCGATGCCCCGTCTCGTTACACCCACGACTAGGGACTTTGAAGGATGTACTTATGGACTACCATGTCCCCACTAGTATGATCCGCATCATAGTCCAGGTAGTCAAGTACACATCCTAAGGGCTTTACCAACATGTAACAGAGAGACAAACAGTATACACGTTAAGGTAAAGATCAACCAGATAGCATACTATCATGTCGAGCAAGAAAGTCCTCCCTATATATTGTTGGAGATAGTGCCCTCAGAGTCAATTATTAGGTCACAGGTACGTGATTGTAATGATTGAGGGAGGACCTATCCCGGTAGGACAGTCTTACTCGAGATGATAGTATGCTATCTGGTTTACCTTTATCATCGTGTACTGCTTTAGGTGACATGATACGTCGCTATTACACGTTGATAGAGCCCCTAGGATTCTTGCTTGACCACCAGCAGTATGAGGGCGATCATATAAGTGGGAGCTGGGGGTCTACAAGCATATCCTTAAAAGGTCCCTAGTCGTGGGAGTTTCGAGACTGGGCATCGATACTCCATTAGTAGACTAGTGTATACAGTCGAGACCCCGACGAGGGGCGGTGGCCGGTCTCACAAGCCACTGGTGTCAGTTGGTTCACCTAAGATGTATACAGGTGCTCATTGGGTTATGAGTACACCGGACAGGACTCGCCGGGAACATGCTAGTTGGTCATATACCAGACGTCAGATGGCAGTTCCCTGGTGACATGTGTGCAGGTTAGTTCATCGACCTGGGGATCGTCATTTGTCTCGTGTGAGTTCCCACTGTACTTTGATTACTACCCTACCACGGCTCAAAGGAGTCGTGCAAACAGGTTTTAGTTGGGTACAGTCCCGAGCCACATGGAGGCAGTGAGCGTATCTTCAGGGGTTCGTCTCTCCCGGTATTGGGGGTGAGGTCGTGCTGTGTCTAGGAGAGCCATTACACAAAGTCCTTGGCCAAGGCAAGGAGATTTACTGGTAGGTATTCCAGTAGTATCTCAGGGTGTTCTGGGCTACACTCCGATACGACTTGTACCGCTTTTGGGGGTCTGACTTTTACCAACCCCCTAGGCCCGCCATGCGATACTCATAGACGAACGGACCGGACTGCACGGATATTGTCACTGACAGGCTCAGTAGGGTGTCAGGATGAGTTCGCTCATCGACGTCCCTTTTGTTCAATAGCTGGTGGCCCGTCATGTATTGGCTTATACCTCTGACGTGCTAGTGGTTAAATCCACAGCCATTGTATTGACGAGTCTTTAGAGTCCGCCACACTTTCAGTTACTCAAGTTTCGGGCGAAACGCTGTAGAGGCCGTATGGAGATATGGCAGGGTCCGATCAGATACGTGCGGTATTGCACGGATCAGGATCGGACGGTTTTGTACTAGTGGCCGTATAGTTATATGGCAGCGTTCGATCAGATACGTGCGGTATTGCACGGATCAGGATCGGACGGATATTACTAGCCGGCTTTGGTTTAAGCCGGATCTTAGTATAGTACAGTGTAGATTTTGTCTCATTGCATTTGTATCCGGACGGAATACAGATGCGGGTGTGTATGCACAGTATGGGGGTTTTCCTGTAATTTATTACGGGACCAGTTTTCTGGAGTTGCCAGTTTGCATTCCGTTCCGGCCGGTTTTCCTTTGTTCTTTCCCGGCCGGACTTTTCAGATGGAGGGTGTTATTTGCAATTGTGCAAATAACATTTGTGGAGGGGGTATCTTGCATATTGGTGGCATCATGATGGCTTTTCATGATGAGATCCTTTTTCTTTCTTTTCTTTGCTTTATGAGATTAGAAATGAAAAGAGGTGTGATGTTGATTTAGTGATGATTATGTTTTAGGTTGTGGTCACCACTTTTTGCATCCTACACTCACCTCCCTCTTGTTATCATATTGTTTTTGCTCCACCATTTTGGATTCTCACTTGATGAGAGGTTTTTGTTCATGGTTGAGAAAAAGAAAGAGAGAAAGAAAAGAGAAGAAAAGAGTTTCATCTTCATCCTTGAGAGTGTTTCATTTGATTGATCTCATTTCATGTTAAGAAAAATGCAAGCACCATTTTTCTTGTCTTGTTTCCTCCATCATCCACAAATGGCAACCAAACCCCAAAAGAGACTATGATTCTACACTACACTTCCTACAGCATATCTTGAGCATGTCGATTTGCCGGCTTCATGCGCGAGTTGCCTCGGTATTGAGGTGGGAGCCCGTAAAAGTACCCGGCTTCGTGGTGCCCTT
Organism: Agapanthus africanus; assembly: GCA_030015575.1. Taxonomy (NCBI): domain Eukaryota; kingdom Viridiplantae; phylum Streptophyta; class Magnoliopsida; order Asparagales; family Amaryllidaceae; genus Agapanthus; species Agapanthus africanus. Next base: position 535,475,277 of record CM057344.1, read on the forward strand.
TCCGACGAGGAGGAGATGGACGGAGATCCCGCGAGGAGATCGGAGTGGAGATGAAGACCGGAGGACTCGGATCGTATGGTATATTTCTCTACCCCCTCTCTAGATAGCTAGATATAGTTTAATGGCACGATCCGGGGTTTAGTGCGCGGTGGTGCCGGTTTGCTAAGTCCACAAAATTAAAGTTTATCACCGTTTCCGCGTTTGGCCGTCGGTTTGACGACCGGGGCGCCGCCGTGCACTTACAGTGGTATCAGAGCCACGCCATTAACTTAGTCTAGCTTTGTGTAATGTGTTTGCATTTCCGATCGATCAAAAAGTTCCAAAACTGCATTTTAGTTCGCATCAGTTTCTGTTGAAAATTTTTGGTCTCGAAAAATTTTTCAGGTTGTAAAATATTGATGTACTGGAAAATCTAAGAGTTCTGTAAAAATTTGACGAAGTAACTCCACAGTTGGAGCGCGGAACCGCCGCTAAAACCCCATTTGTGCGGCCCTTCCGCCGCGCACTATTCACATCACTTCACCAAATTTTTTCAGAGGCCTTATGGGCTTAAATTATGGGTTTTGGAATATTTAAATTGGGCCCAGGATTTCTGTGAGTCCTACAGTTTTTTGTTTGGGGGCCCACTTGTTAAGTTTGATCAATCGGAAAATTTTAAACACATTTTTCACAGTATTTACATTATATCTGCGACCGTGAATGTCACTCGATCGGTAAATCCGGTCTAATTGCTATAGCCCGGTTAGACGGATTTGCGAACGTGACTTTCACGTTGATGTTCTATGTATTTGCTGTGATGTTGCGGATCGGTCGTGGGGGATAGCCTGGATGCAATGCTAGTACAGTTGTGTTGGTATTATGTACATTTGATATTGCGGGGCGAGCGTCCGACATGTGGACTGTCGTCACTGCCTGTTTGTATTATTCTTTTGGGGCACGACCTGGTTGCGGTCGATGTACCCGGTGTATGTATATTTTACTTTCTGTACTAGGGTTACCCCGCGGAGGGGTGCACGGATAGCCGGGTTCTAGAGGGCAACGGGCCCGCATCTCAGGGCATTGAGACGGAGGGGCTTCAGTCTGGAATTGCAGGGCTATTCGCCGCACTCGTAGGGGGTACAGGTTGACCCAGGAGGGGTGCCCAAGTTGCCGGATTCCGTGAAGTGCAGGGTGGTCCATTCACGGGGCTGAAGGGGGCTGCCTCGCTTCAGGTTTTGGCGGGTGACTTGCCGCGCCCGTAGGGGTCTAGGTTTTCATTGCACAGGCTATCCACACGACCAGGGGAACGTCGGGTTTCAGCGGCTCTGTGAAACCCGGGGATCCCAGATATCTGTATTGTTTCTGTGATGCTGTTCATTTTCTGTGATGTTGCATTTTATTCACGCCTTGAGCGAATATAATATATTGGTATATATATTAGTAGATGTTGTATATGTTTTACATCCGCACTAGTCCAGTCCCCGCTCTGTCGTTAGTTAGCTAACCTAACGGGTAATGACGGGACCCAGTGGCGAATGCGGATGGCATATACGTACGTCAGTATATTTTCGTTCTTTGTGGTGTGATCAATTGATGGGACTGCATTGATTCGGATCAATGCAAGTTAAAAACAAACCTAATCTGATGTTGTTGGAACACTTTTCAAAAAGCTGTTATTGCAAGGACGTTCACTTTTGTTTTGCATCGCGGTATTCATTTAGAATATCCTGCTCCTCAGTCGACGAGGCAAGGGCCGAGATCCCTTCACCGGGAGTGACCCCTTGGACAAACAGTTTGCGTCAGGGCATTAACTTCACTATAGCCGATTACTTTTGCTTTGCACCGTGGTATTCAGTTGGAATATCCTGCACCTCATTCTACGGGGAAAGAGCCGAGATCCCTTCACCGGGAGTGACCTCTTTAGCAATGGTTTTTCGTCACTATATTTTCTAAAAAGCTATCAGTTCCTTCAACGATATCAAGTTCATTACGTTAAAGGTTTTCGCCAGAAACCATTCGTAGCCCTCCGTCGTTTCATATGGGTGGTCAATAGTATTCAAGCTGTGTATGTTGGCCAAAGTCAAGGCACAGTGATTGGTAGCTATTGGGGTATTCATATGCAGCATAGATAGATGCGTTGGTTTGGGACAGTCGTGCTGCCATTTTGGCCAAAGTCAAGGGTATGTACGGGTGGATTCAAATTAACCTGGAGAATGACGGGCAGAACTTGACATGTGACTTATGATATGTTGGCCAAAGTCAAGGTCATAAGAGTATGGGGCAGAAATCACATCGGGAGTTTCAAAAGTACTAAAACTTGCCAGATATGCGCATACCTTCTGGAGTGTGATACCGTGAGCGGATTCCGTCACGTTGTCATGCGATGAGAGTTGGATCCCGATTCCCACTGATGAGTTGGTTTACTCCTCGGGTGACCCCGACTAATTCTTCTTTCAGGTTTGGAGGAGAATTTGAGGTACAGTGGGAGGTTTCCAGATTAGATAAATTGGTAACCATTCTGATCTAGGTTAGAGTGCACGCTGAGTGTTTCTTTTCTCTCTCTCTTTGGCAGCGACCATTGACCCGACCCTAAGACTTTGACTCAGTGACCAAGTTGACCGAACCTTCTTAAACACCGGCTTTTGGATTGTCAGAGTTGCAAACCTCATTGCCACTCCTACTTTTACCCTTTTCTCCAGGACACCCCGTTTTACTACGAACGTCCACTTCCATTGGACAAAGCCATCGTATGGTTAGATACGAACTCGAAAGAATTTATTCGAGGATGGTTTCAGGTTCTGGAGGAAACGGATAGGATTATTCAGTTGTCTTTTCCTTTTACCCTCTCTCAGGTTACGAGTACTCCTTGGTTTAGGGGTAGTACACCTATTACGCAAATTGGATTGTCTTCTTCCAAACCTTAGGCTGGTGCCGACCGGTAGGGAATGAAGAAAACCAATTAGCATAACGATGGTGTGCAGAAGGTATTAAGTTCAGACAAAGCAAGGGATTAGTAAGAGGGCAAAGTAAATTGCAACAGATATTCACGACCAAACCAAATATTTCGTTACCACTCCCACATCACCTTTGTATTTCTCCAGGACACTCCGTATCACTACGAAGATCCACAGTTTATTTGGATACTCCATCGTATGGTTATATACGAACTCGAATGGAACTTGTTCCAGTTCGGGGATGGATTCTGGTTCAGGAGAAATAGGAATAAGGTTTATTCGGTTGTCTTTTATCTTCACCCTCTCTCATTGCGAGTGTTCCTAGGATTGGGACAGTACACCCATTATGCTTATTGGATAGTCTTCTTCCAAACCATAGGCTGGTGCCGAACGGTAGGGAAGGAAGAAAACCATTTGGCATAAAGGGGTGTGCAGAAGGTAATGACTAAAGACATATGAAGGGATGTGGAGAGATGGCAATGAATTATACGGTTGTAGTTGTGAATCTGGATAATGGAAGAGGCATTACTATGAATACCGGGATACCCCACGAAACATTTCAATGTTTCAGTTTCACTGTGTAATGTTAAAGGAAAACTGATTTTCCGATTAGATACTTACTCCAGGGTATGTATTTACCAGGTACGATTCTCACATCTGTATGGTTTTACAGATGATGAGTGGGAGTAAGTTATTGGGAATTGGGTGATTATCCTCATTATATCGGGATTCGTTGTAATCGGTGATATTTGAGGAAATCACCTGGGCTGTTTGCCGGTCGGCAAATATTTGGTTTTGAATATCCGCTGTTATGCACCAATTTCAAATTGATATATCTGTACGTCTATTTCCATAGAGTGAGATATACCTTTTGATATTATGTCGATGACATTTACCTATATCAGTGGATGGTTAGGTAAGGAGCATTAAACAGCGGTGTAATTCTTCTTAACCATAAGTACAGTTTTCAACCTACGACACACAGTGAAAGAGTTGTTAGACTCAGCGGACTTATACAGAGTATTGTATGTTGTCCAGTGTCCATTAGGACAGAGGGCTTGGTCCTCATACTATATTCTGTTTACTTTTAACTTCTCTAGTTCTTAGACATGTGTTTCGTAGAAACACAGGGTCTAAGTTTTGAGGAGTTATAGGTATTTGAATAAAGTAGAGAACCAGGTGTAGCAAGTATCGGGATTCTTCAAGGTGATCGAAGATGTAGATACTTGTGTATGGTATTCAGTTGATAGTAATGATAAAGAGAAATTACTTCTCTTTCAGATTACTCATAATTGGAAGCATTCCTAAGTTGAGTAACGCTGATCGGCCTCTTTCCATTTAGTTGACATGCGCTGGGGACAGCTGCATGATTTGAATCTGGTTCAATTAAATCAGTGCCTCTGATTTTATATTGGATATAGAACAGTTCATATCTTAACGATGTTAAGGTACGGGGAGTTGTCCGGTTTATGATTAAAACCAGACACTGGATAACTCAAGGCACGTTTCTGTAATGGCTGTTTGTGGGTTGACCCAGGCTATGACGCGGGTTGACTTTCTACCATCTGGATGAACAATAGCAATATTGTTCTAGACTCGCCACAGTTTTATTAAAAATGGATTTTTCAGAAAACAGTAGTGGGAGTATGGTAGAACTGGAAGTAATTCCAGAACCACAAACGATTACTGAAGATTTGATAAGGAACCTAAAGATTCAATCTGGATTGACATTCCATTGGCCACTCCGCAGATAAGGTGGGTAACTTCAGGCACCCGAGAGGCACTACGGTGGCCTCAAGGACGGTGACAGGGAAGTTCTTGTTTACCCACAATTGCCATTGCTGTTGTTCCAGGTTACGAGACCCGGCGGGAGGATGAGTATAGCGTCGTTCTAAAACTAGTTTTAGAAGTGTACGTGTATATGACTCTGCCAGAGGGTTGTCGTAGTCAGTGGGAGCAGCGGAAGCATTGGCGGACAGGTAGCTTATGTCTATTTATAGACTAAAGCAGATGTAGCGGAGATAGATCATCTATTTCTGACGTGACAGTCATAGGTTTGACTTCATCAGAATAGGAGATGGATCTGTTGAGAAGGTAGTAGGATGTGATGTCATGGTATTTGGATGACATACACAAAGTAGGAAAGGAAACTCCTATACTATGATCGGTTATACTTTGGTCGTCACACAGTTGTTTCTCCACAAAGGAAATGGATATTATATCAGACATACTGGTCACTAGATCTATGGTTTTAGCTCTAGATTTGGGTGGTTTCCCAATCAGGGTACTTGACAGCATTCTAAGAGTATTTAGGATGGGCGACTCCTGGCACGGTAGTGTACCTGCAGGTAATGGAGTCACCCTCTCTAAAGGTGTCTTATAGACTAAAGTAGAGAGGGATGTGCATGATTGGCAGATCACTTGCTCAGGCAATTGAGTCAATCGTGAGATGTCAAGTACCACACCAGATGTTGTTCTTGCACAAGATGCAATAAGTTGACATTAACCCAATCCTGGAGAAACAGTCGGAAGCAGTTTTAGAACATAAGTGGATGTTCTAGGGATATGATAACGACAGCCTCATTCAGGAGACAGTTATCATTCCAGGCTTCCAAGGTGACATGGACGACAAGGAGGTTGTCAGAGTTATAGTTTTCCCTCTGACGAGGGGCAGTATTTTGGACAGGTGATCCAAGGCAATACTGAGGGAGGCATGGCGCGCAGGATACTGATTAAGTTCAGTTGACGATACAGTCTAAGAAGTTTGGATTTGGAGTTCATTTATGAGCTAGGTCCCATCAGACATCCAGACACATTCTAAGACAGGTATTGCTCTTTTCGGGAGATGGCTTTCCCCGCGAACTTGAGATATAGAGAGACATAGAAAGAAACAACTAAGCGGATCCACTCACTGAGGCTATTCCTCGAACGCAATAGTTCCGCAAACGAGCTTTGTGAGACTGACTAGTAGAGGAGTTGGATGTTCGGTATCACACGGGCTGTGAGTATGCGACATCGCAATAATTAGCCTTGAGTGCAAGTGGGAGATTGTTGGAGATAGTGCCCTCAGAGTCAATTATTAGGTCACAGGTACGTGATTGTAATGATTGAGGGAGGACCTATCCCGGTAGGACAGTCTTACTCGAGATGATAGTATGCTATCTGGTTTACCTTTATCATCGTGTACTGCTTTAGGTGACATGATACGTCGCTATTACACGTTGATAGAGCCCCTAGGATTCTTGCTTGACCACCAGCAGTATGAGGGCGATCATATAAGTGGGAGCTGGGGGTCTACAAGCATATCCTTAAAAGGTCCCTAGTCGTGGGAGTTTCGAGACTGGGCATCGATACTCCATTAGTAGACTAGTGTATACAGTCGAGACCCCGACGAGGGGCGGTGGCCGGTCTCACAAGCCACTGGTGTCAGTTGGTTCACCTAAGATGTATACAGGTGCTCATTGGGTTATGAGTACACCGGACAGGACTCGCCGGGAACATGCTAGTTGGTCATATACCAGACGTCAGATGGCAGTTCCCTGGTGACATGTGTGCAGGTTAGTTCATCGACCTGGGGATCGTCATTTGTCTCGTGTGAGTTCCCACTGTACTTTGATTACTACCCTACCACGGCTCAAAGGAGTCGTGCAAACAGGTTTTAGTTGGGTACAGTCCCGAGCCACATGGAGGCAGTGAGCGTATCTTCAGGGGTTCGTCTCTCCCGGTATTGGGGGTGAGGTCGTGCTGTGTCTAGGAGAGCCATTACACAAAGTCCTTGGCCAAGGCAAGGAGATTTACTGGTAGGTATTCCAGTAGTATCTCAGGGTGTTCTGGGCTACACTCCGACACGACTTGTACCGCTTTTGGGGGTCTGACTTTTACCAACCCCCTAGGCCCGCCATGCGATACTCATAGACGAACGGACCGGACTGCACGGATATTGTCACTGACAGGCTCAGTAGGGTGTCAGGATGAGTTCGCTCATCGACGTCCCTTTTGTTCAATAGCTGGTGGCCCGTCATGTATTGGCTTATACCTCTGACGTGCTAGTGGTTAAATCCACAGCCATTGTATTGACGAGTCTTTAGAGTCCGCCACACTTTCAGTTACTCAAGTTTCGGGCGAAACGCTGTAGAGGCCGTATGGAGATATGGCAGGGTCCGATCAGATACGTGCGGTATTGCACGGATCAGGATCGGACGGTTTTGTACTAGTGGCCGTATAGTTATATGGCAGCGTTCGATCAGATACGTGCGGTATTGCACGGATCAGGATCGGACGGATATTACTAGCCGGCTTTGGTTTAAGCCGGATCTTAGTATAGTACAGTGTAGATTTTGTCTCATTGCATTTGTATCCGGACGGAATACAGATGCGGGTGTGTATGCACAGTATGGGGGTTTTCCTGTAATTTATTACGGGACCAGTTTTCTGGAGTTGCCAGTTTGCATTCCGTTCCGGCCGGTTTTCCTTTGTTCTTTCCCGGCCGGACTTTTCAGATGGAGGGTGTTATTTGCAATTGTGCAAATAACATTTGTGGAGGGGGTATCTTGCATATTGGTGGCATCATGATGGCTTTTCATGATGAGATCCTTTTTCTTTCTTTTCTTTGCTTTATGAGATTAGAAATGAAAAGAGGTGTGATGTTGATTTAGTGATGATTATGTTTTAGGTTGTGGTCACCACTTTTTGCATCCTACACTCACCTCCCTCTTGTTATCATATTGTTTTTGCTCCACCATTTTGGATTCTCACTTGATGAGAGGTTTTTGTTCATGGTTGAGAAAAAGAAAGAGAGAAAGAAAAGAGAAGAAAAGAGTTTCATCTTCATCCTTGAGAGTGTTTCATTTGATTGATCTCATTTCATGTTAAGAAAAATGCAAGCACCATTTTTCTTGTCTTGTTTCCTCCATCATCCACAAATGGCAACCAAACCCCAAAAGAGACTATGATTCTACACTACACTTCCTACAGCATATCTTGAGCATGTCGATTTGCCGGCTTCATGCGCGAGTTGCCTCGGTATTGAGGTGGGAGCCCGTAAAAGTACCCGGCTTCGTGGTGCCCTTTCCGACGAGGAGGAGATGGACGGAGATCCCGCGAGGAGATCGGAGTGGAGATGAAGACCGGAGGACTCGGATCGTATGGTATATTTCTCTACCCCCTCTCTAGATAGCCAGATATAGTTTAATGGCACGATCCGGGGTTTAGTGCGCGGTGGTGCCGGTTTGCTAAGTCCGCAAAATTAAAGTTTATCACCGTTTCCGCGTTTGGCCGTCGGTTTGACGACCGGGGCGCCGCCGTGCACTTACATATATGTCCCAGCATCCACTACAATATACATCCTATGTATAGTAATGGCCTCTAGGGCATACATATAACTAACAATCTCCCACTTGCACTAGGGCCATCTGATAGCAGTGGTTGTAGTATCTCATACTCAACCATCCCATAAAAGTCTCTCTCTGGGAACAGGCCTTTGTGAGTGGATCCGCTGTGTTGTCCTCTGAATCTACTCTCCAAACCTCGATCACCCTGGAGATCATCCATCTCCATGATCAGGTGACACTGCCTTAGAATATGTCTGGATCACTGATGGGACGGACGTTCCTTGGCAAAAGCCACAACTCCATTGTCACACAATGGGAGGAACAAAGTTCATCTCATGAACTATTATACACCCAGACTGCCTCTTTGGTAGCATCTTAAGTAGCGATGTATCCAGCCTTTATCGTCTAGTATGTCACGGTATCTAGCTTGGAACTCTTCCAACATACCGTCCCTTTACTGAGGGTAAAGACAATGCCTGTGACTGACACTCAGTCGTCATTATCACCCTGGAACACTTCCAGTGATTCTTCCCAGGATCAGTTGATACCATCTCACTATAACTAGTGAGTATCCTAACATCCAATTAAATCTATCTCATAGATCCAAAATCCAGGATTTAGTAGGTATCACTTTGATCCTATATGGAGAATCCTAGTGATAAGCGGAGATTGATCGAGCGTAGCATAAGAAACTCCTTCCCTATCAAGAGTATGTCATCCACGTACTCTATGAGGATCATCACCATACTCCCTACTACCTTTTTGTATATACAAGGTTCATCTACCATTTTGATGATGTCAAACTTTTTGACCAATTCATCAAAACCGATGTTCCAACTCCGCGATGCCTGCTTTATCCTATAAAGCATCTTGTACACGTTTCCGCTGCTCCCACTGTTTACGAAGCCCTCTGGCTGTGTACTTACAGACGCTCTCTTCCAAAACATCATTTAGAAAAGCTGTCATGACACCCAACCGCCAGATATCGTAGTCATGGTATGTAGCCGTGGCAAGTAGGATCTGGATGGACTTAAGCATAGGTACTTGAAAAGGTTTCATCATTATCCACAGCTGGTGAATGATGCAAACTTTTAACAAGTCTAGCTTTGAAAGTCTCAACTTTTCGATGTACACCAAGTAATCTTCTCAAGATATACTTGCTCCTGATGGGGATTTAACCCTTCAGATATAGCAACCAAAGTCCATACTTTATTGGTGTATAAGGATTCCATCTCAGATCGCTAAACATCCAGCCATTCTTACAGAGTCCCACTCCTGATGGCCAGCTCGAAACTAGTTGGGTCATCATCTCATGATGCAATCCTCGCTCCCACTGTCATCGAGAAACCGAAGTATCTCTCAGGCGGGTGAGGAACCTTACCAGATCAGCGGAGAGGCTGAGGTTCGTTGGAATCTACTGAATCCTTTGGTTTTATTAAATCATCAGCTGTAGTTTTTATAGCTGGAACCTTTCCAGTTTTACATTACAGACCTTGCCTCGAGCTTGTCCAGATTTTGCTTTTAGACATAGGCCGGGCAACCCCAAATCTTAACTAACTTAAGACATGGGCTCTTCCCTTTCCATATCACATATGAAGTGGTAGGCAACTGATTTGATTCGAACCCTATTCAATATGTATGCAACTTCATAAGTGCATAACTCCCAAAAGGAAAAAGGTAACTCAGTATTATTCATCATAGAGCACACCTTATCATATAGGGTGTGATTGCTCCGCCCCGATATACCATCGTGCTATGGTGTATACGGAGGAGTAATGCTGAGAGAGAATCTCATTCTCCTTTAGAAAAGTCCAGGAATTCCGTGCACAAGTATTCTCCTCCCTGATCTCATCATAGGACATAATACTTATACCCGTATTGGTTCTCTACTTCTAGCTTATATTCTGTGAATATCTCAAAAGGTTCGGACTTGTGTTCCAACAGGAACATATGTCTGAATCTAAAGAGATTATCAGAGAATGTAACGAAGTACAAAGAACCGGTCTTGGCATGTGTAGACAGGGGACCTTGCATACATCAACATGTATCATCCCAAGAGTTTACTAACTCTTTCTCTGTTTCCAATAAATGGAGCTATGGTCATTTTATCTTTGTGACATGACTGGCGAGTTTCACAAGATGTAAATTCAAACTAATTTAAATATGCATCTTTATGTAACTCTAGCTAGTCGGGTCACATTGATATGACCTAGTCTACAATACCTCAAGAAGGATTCGTTCATTTCTGAACTCTTCCTCTTGTGTGTGTTCCGTATATTAAAGAACTGTAGTTTGATTTAGAACATCAATGCTTTTAGATAACGTGCCTGAATCGATCAACTTTTGATATAGGAAATGTTCAAAATATAATCCAACAATACAAAATTATATCTTTTCTTTACTAGTAAAGAGACTGATATGATTTTGTATATCAGGTTCGGTATCTAATAACATTCGTTCAGAATCAATGTATTTGGAATACAGGGTGACAGTGACCAACAGACTTGGCTGCAACTCTTGTCCCGTTTTCTGCCTCATGAAACTTATCACCCGTTCTCAGTTCTCTACCTTTCTATAGCCCTATGTAACAGATTACATATCTGGGATCCTGATCCGGTATCATATACCCAGGATGTAAAGGATACTGAGAAACAGTTCTGTATAAAGAACACACCCGAAGATGATGCATCAGCATGCACTCTCTTCGTTTGGGCGGCACGGGAATTCTGGTAATCCCCAATTTCCTGCTCTGTCTTATAACAATTATAAGTTGGAGCGGGACCAACGTTCCCCAGCTCAGTATAACAAGCGGGTTCGGTCAATAATCCGTTTTATTATCTTGATTAAGGCGTGATATGGTCGCTACCTGGAGAGAGAGAGAAGAAAACACTCAGCGTGCGCTCTTTCAAGAATAGATTGGTTATTATTTTATCTAATCAGGATGGCTCCCACTGCTTTTTATCAAATCTTCCTTCAAACCCTAAAAGGAAAGACTAGCCGGGATTAATTACACACTACAAGTTCGCCAATCTTTCAGCCAGGCCAGTGTCGGTACTTTGAGGGAGGTCCCCCGTGCTTTCGCACGAACCTAATTAATGTAAACCTCGTTTTCCCAGAGGCGTAACCCCGTTGACACCTTTCTAGACACCTACTTGATTGGCTAATTGTAATGTATAAAACTCTCCCAGGAGTAACTCTTACTCGCAGCGGGTATCGGGATCCAACTATCTCATAGAAGGTATGCAATCTCATTGCAAATTTCAACACTTGAAATTCACGATAATATTTTGCCCCTAGCGTCCTATGACCTTGACGCAGGCCAACAAACCATAGTCCGCTAGTCAAGTTCAACCCGTCATTTCCTGATTGAATTAAACCCACCCGCACGACCCTTGACGCAGGCCAACAAAGTCGCACGACTACCCTAATCCAATCACATCATATGCTTATGCAGATAAGCACCAGTTAGCTACCGCACACTACGCCTTGACGCAGGCCAACAAACGTAGCACGAATACTAACTACTACTTATCTGAAATGACGGAGGGCTACGACAGGTTTTTCTGAAAACCTATTGCGTAATGAACTTGATATCGTTGTAGAATCAAATGATTTTAAAATGGAGTGCTTTTGAGGCTTTTCCAGTTTTGCTAAAGGAGTCACTCCCGGTGAAGGGATCGTCGGTCCTTTCCTCGTCGAATGAGGTGCGGGATATATCACATATATCACTGTGCAAAGCAAAAACTCTTAAAAGCAATCAAAAGACAAACCGAGTGTGTAGCATCTGCCAGTTATTGCCAAAGGAGTCACTCCCGGTGAAGGGATCTCGGTCCTTTCCTCATCGAATAAGGTGCAGGATATATCACATATACCGCTGTGCAAAGCAAGAACTGTAGCTACCTGTTTTAATTTTGAAATTCAATTCTACAACATCTTTAGGTTTCTTTTATTTCATTAATCACATTAATGAAGTCCCATCATATAAATACCTAAACATCACAGATAAATACGACGTACACTTATGCCATCCGCATTCGCCTGGATGTCCCCTCGTGCACCGTTAGGTTAGGTAACTAACGGCAGAGCGGGGCAGGGCTAGCGCGGGTGTAAAATATAAGTAACGCCTATATAATATATCATATATACTATATACTGTATCTATCACAGAACATCACATGATCACATCACAGATATCGCAGCAGAAGAAACATATGAAATATTGGATATACTAGGACGTCCCTGTTTTCAATACGAGCCGGTATAAAACACGGATTCCACGGTCGTGATGAATAGCCAAACCAACACCCCTAGACCCCTACGAGAGCGGCAAGCAACCCTACCAATTCTGGAGTTAGGAGACCCGGACTCGACTCCTCGAGTTGGTCTCCCACTGGACTCCAGAACCCGGTTACTTGTGCCCTCCTCCTTGGGTCTATCCTAGTGCGGAAAAGTAAATAATATACATGAGGTGACAACTTCCGCAACCTGGAAGCGCCCCAATAAAAGAATATTACATACAAGTTTTTACATGAATGAAAATGAAAAACACTCATCTCACATAAAAAAACCCCGGCTATTCAAACACGACGATCCAATATAACATATCCAGCAACACATAACATCACATGTCATCAACGTAAGTAAATATGCGCATCCCAATTGTCGTTGACATATAGCAACGAAACCGGCGATATCACATATTACACTTACGGTCACAGAAAAGAAAGTGTAAAACTACAACAGTTGGAATCCGCAACCTCCTCAGACATCGCATGCCTGACCAAATGAATTCCTTAGACATCACATGTCTAACAATTATAAACCCCGCATTTTAGTCTCATTATCGAAAACACTTTTCAATATCAAGTCAGGTAATTCAACAAGATTCCCGACATCCTGATCGAATGCTCGTCGCAAACTTCAGTAGACGGCTGCACCCCCGATACCGTCGATGAAGTGCACCAAGGCGGAACACCGCTACCGCGAGCACCCAAACGGATGCTTTCGGCGACGGGGTTCTCCTACAGTCACTTGGTCGGGGCTATGGAGTGAGGCTGTCTATTAAGTTTACCCGGCGAGTATCCGCGTACGCTACGTGATTGCGACGGACTTTTGATCACATCAAAATTCCGTGGCAACCGATCAAGTGAGACTAAAGTGCTATGTTTATAACATTCATTCAGTTATCTCATAACTTATTGTGAATTCCAATTATTGTATCCCATTCCGGATAAATAGAAAATGTCAAACTTTCCGATCGAACAATCGAACACCCAAGTTTTCCCGGTACAGATCAACACATGAAACAAGTCTAACAACATTCAGTTCGTGCCTCAGTACCAACGGTCCAGCCGTAGAAGGGTCAAGCCAACGCCTTACATGTGGCACGCCGTACTGCCCCAAACCCGAAGGTTCAAAGGGCAGTTCAAGACGGTCACATAATCGAGTTAAGGTTTGTTGTCTTCTAGAGGGACCATCGCGTTACTTGCACTACTTAGAACGTCGTTAAACTACGGAAAAATCCAACACTTGGAAATTTCCCGACAGGGGAAAAATTGGGTATTTATATCCGGTCGAACTTTTTAACATATTCTAAAATTTATCCGGAAAGCCACACAGACAAAATTTGATAATCCGATCGAACATTCGAATCCCCAAAACAAACCCAGAATGCTCAACTGTGGAGTAAATGTTAAAATATCCCAGAAAATACAGCACTAAGAATTAGGAATTACTGTGCAGATTGTATAAGATGACGTGGCTACTTAGCCGCGGAACCGCCGCATGAGCACTGCTCATGCCGCGGTTCCGCCGCAGTTTAAACGATTTAGCCGACCGAATTGCACAGTAATTCTTAAAAACACCTGCTGATTTTTCTGCATATTTTTAATATTGAAAAAACCCATTTTTTAAAAAATGTACAGAGAGCATCTATGGAGTTAGGGTTTCGGATCGTTCGGATTCCAAACTTCGTCTAGACTTCGCCTAAGGCTCTAGCTAGGCTCTGATACCACTGTAGGGTTCCTAGGCATTCTCAAGAGGTCTCACAAGGTATCAACCATGCCAATTTAAATTTTTAACGTGCCGAGAAACCCTAAACTACGGATCGTTTGCTAGAAATCTAGGCGAAAATGAAACTAGTTAACACTTAACTAAGAGAATACGGAAATACAACCTTTGTAGATCCGGTGCTCCACCTCCATAGCTCCGTAACGAAGTCCCCTCGCTGTCCAAATGAGTTCCCGGGCTCTAGCATCGGCTTCGTCGGAGAATGGGCAAGCTAGGTCGTCGATGTCCATGCCGAAGATGATCTACGTCGAGGCATCGCTAAATCAAGCTCCAACTTCACCAAGTCAAGAAACTTGTGAAGAAAACACACTCTACTACTTGGCAAGAGGTAGAGGATGAAGAAATCGGAAGTGGGTTCAATTTAGAATTGGATTTCTCACTCTTTATCATCAATCACCATTGATGACCTCAAGGTTTTCTTCTTGAGTTCAAGGAAGAAGAAGAAGAAATGATATGATAAGTTATTTAAAAAAGAAAATAATAATCCATTCTTATCATAATATTAACCATGGTAATGTGTAGAGAATCAATCATGGTTAAAGGAATGGTTAGGGTCAAGCTAGAGACAAAATGGTCACTTAGTCAAAGTGTTCATGAAGCTTCATGAAAACAACAAATGAAAGCCACCATTTCATTTCATTTTCTTTTATTCATTTATCATAAATAAATGGATAATTAAATAAGATAAATGAATAACAAATAATAAACCCTAACCATTTCATTAACCAAGGTTTAATACTTTACACTTAACCAAAAAGCATGTATCATCAAACATGATACAAGCAAGTGCACAAAATCATATCACATATATAATGCGCACATCCGAGTGAGAAAATCTATCTTAAGTGAACCAATACTAGTTAACGCAAAGTAATATATCAAATATATATAATTATGCATTAAATCATTAAATCAACTCTTGATTTAACGATCCGGTCATGTCGCACATAACCGACTAGTATCCTATGCATCGACTTATCGAACCAATCCTTGATTCGATAATTAGGTTATATCGTATATAACCAATCGATACATTCATCGCGAGAATGGAATACGGTATCACATACACGCATTATTCTCGGTCCCGCACATATCTCATATGCGCTCCTATTTCGTTTCGCTTGAGCCAGGAAACCTCTGTGTAGGACTCTAAAGACTCGTCAATACGCCGGCAGCGGATGATGATCATATCAAACATCCACAAGCCGCAAGCGGTCTGCTAAACGTAACGGCCACCCGGGTATTGAGCGATTTGAAGATCGACGAGCAAGCCCGCTCACACTCCAGTGAATCCAACCAGTAACACTACCGTACAGTCCGGTCTGATCGTCTGATATATCGCATATCTCGTCTAAGGGTGGTAAACGTCAGACCCCAATAGCTCGATAAGTCGTGTCGATATGAGGTCTATAACTGTTCGAGAAACTACTGGTAACACTTACCAGTAAATCTCAGCAACCCTGGCCAGGGATTTCCTGTTATAGCCAATCGAACACTGCGCAACATCAACCCCCTATACCGGGAGAGACGAATCCCCTCCTATCGCTCATTGCCTCCATGTGACTCGGGACTGTACCCAAAAACCACCGTTTTGCACGCCCTCTTGGACGTGGTAAGATGGAAATCAAAGCACAGTGGGAACCACACAAGACTCTATGACGATCTCGGGTCAACAGACTACTCTGTACCAGTGTCACCAGAGAACTGCCATCTGATGTAAGGTATAATACCATCTGGGAGTTCTCGGCGAGTCCGTCCAGTGTACCCAGTCTCTACTGAGCGCCCGTATATCATCTCTGATGTCAAACACCAATGGATATGGGATCATCCATCGCCCATCTTTATGGGTCGAGAAGGTATACGCTAGTCTACTCTCGTATATCGATGCCCCGTCTCGATACACCCACGACTAGGGACTTTGAAGGATGTACTTATGGACTACCATGTCCCCACTAGTATGATCCGCATCATAGTCCAGGTAGTCAAGTACACATCCTAAGGGCTTTACCAACATGTAACAGAGAGACAAACAGTATACACGTTAAGGTAAAGATCAACCAGATAGCATACTATCATGTCGAGCAAGAAAGTCCTCCCTATATATGTCCCAGCATCCACTACAATATACATCCTATGTATAGTAATGGCCTCTAGGGCATACATATAACTAACACAACGTTCCTCAGCTCAGTATAACAAGCGGGTTCGGTCAATATATCTGTTTTATTATCTTGATTAAGGCGTGACATGGTTGCTACCTGGAGAGAGAGAGAAGAAAACACTCTGCGTGCGCTCTTGCAAGATCAGATTGGTTATTATTTTATCTAATCAGGATGGCTCCTACTGTTTTTATCAAATTTTCCTTCAAACCCTAAAAGGAAAGACTAGCCGGGATTAATTACACGCTACAAGTTCGCCAATCTTTCAGCCAGGCCAGTGTCGGTACTTTGAGGGAGGTCCCCCGTGCTTTCGCACGAACCTAATTAATGTAAACCTCGTTTTCCCAGAGGCGTAACCCCATTGACACCTTTCTAGACACCTACTTGATCGGCTAATTGTAAAGTGCAAAACTCTTCCAGGAGTAACAATTACTCGCAGTGGGTATCGGGATCCAACTATCATATAGAAAGTATGCAATCTCATTGCAAATTTCAACACTTGAAACTCCCGATAAAGGTTTTTACCCCTAGCACCTATGACCTTGGTTAAGGTCAACAAATCATAAGCACTAGTCAAGTTCTACCCGTCATTTCGTGATTAATTAGACCCACCCACATGACCCTTGGCTAAGGTCAACAAAGCCATATGACTGTCCTAACTAATCGCATCATATGCGGTGTAGGAAGACATCACTTAACTACCGTACACTACGCCTCGGCTATGGTCGACAAACGTAGCACGAATACTAAGTACTCTACTTCCTAAAATGACGGAGGGTTGCGGATGGTTTTTAAGAAAACCTTTAACGCTTTGAACTTGATCTCGTTGCGGAATCAAATGGTTTTTAAATGGAGTGTTTTTGAGGCTTTTCTAGTTTTGCTAAAGGGGTCACTCCCGGTGAAGGGATCGTCGGCCCTTTCCTCATCGAATAAGGTGCAGGATATATCATATTTACCGCTGTGCAAAGCAGAAACTATAGAAGCAATCAAAAGACAAACCGAGAGGTGTAGCATCTGCCAGTTATTGCTAAAGGATTCACTCCCGGTGAAGGGATCTCGGTCCTTTCCTTATCGAATAAGGTGCAGGATGTTCTACAAGGAACACCGCGATGCAAAGCAAGAACTGTAGCTACCTGTTTTATTTTGAAATTCGATTCCACAACATCTTTTAAGTTTATTTTCTTTCATTAATCTCATTAATGAATGTCCCATCAATTAAATCACCTAAACATCACAGATAAATACGACGTACACTTATGCCATCCGCATTCGCCTCGATGTCCCCTCGTGCACCGTTAGGTTAGGTAACTAACGACAGAGCGGGGCAGGGCTAGCGCGAGTGCAAAACATAAGTAACGTCTATATAATATATCATATATATCATATACAGTATCTATCATCACATATCAAATGATCACATCACAGATATCGCAGCAGAAGAATCATATGAAATATTGGATATACTAGGACGTCCGTGTTTTCAATACGAGCCTGTATAAAACACGGATTCCACGGTCGCGATGAATAGCCAAACCCATATCCCTAGACCCCTACGAGAGCGGCAAGCAACCCTACCAATTCTAGAGTTAGGAGACCCGGACTCGACTCTTCGAGATGGTCTCCCACTGGACCCTAGAACCCGGTTACTTGTGCTCCCCTCCTTGGGTCTATCCTAGTGCGGAAAAGTAAATAATATACAATGGTGACATCTTCCGCAACCTGGAAGTGCCCCAATAAAAAAAATATTACATACAAGTTTTTACATGAATGAAAACGAAAAACACTCATCTTACATAAAACCCCCGGCTATTCAAAACGCGACGATCCAATATAACATATCCAGCAACACATAACATCACATGTCATCAACGTAAGTAAACATGCGTATCCCAATTGTCGTTGACATATAGTAACGAAACCGGCGATATCACATATTACACTTACGGTCGCAGAAAAGAAAGTGTAAAACTACAACAGTTGGAATCTGCAACCTGCATAGACATCGCATGCCTAATCTAATGAATTCCTTAGACAACGCATGCCTAACAATTATAAACCCCGCATTTTAGTCTCATTATTGAAAACACTTTTCAATATCAAGTCGGGCAATTCAACAAGATTCCCGGCATCCTGATCGAATGCTCGTCGCAAACTTTAGTAGATAGCCGCACCCCCGATGCCGTCGACGAAGTGCACTAAGGCGGAACACCGCTGCCGCGAGCACCCGGATGGATGCTTTTGGCTACGGGGTTCTGCTACAGTCACTTAGTCGGGGCTATGGGGTATAGCTGTCTATTAAGTTTACCCGGCGAGTATCCGCGTACGCTACGTGATTGCGACGGACTTTTGATCGCATCAAAATTCCGTGGCAACCGATCAAGTGAGACTAAACTGCTATATTTATAACATTCATATTAGTTATCTCATAACTACTTGTGGATTCCAAATATTGTATCACATTCCAGATAAATAGAAAATGTAAAACTTTCCGATCGAACAATCAAACACCTAAGTTTTCCCGAAACAGCTCAACACTTGAAATAAGTTTGAAAACATTCACTTCGTGCCACAGTACCAACGGTCCAGCCGTAGAAGGGTCAAGCCAACGCCTCACATGTGGCATGCCGTACTGCCCCAAACCCTAAGGTTCAAAGGGCAGTTCAAGACGGTCACATAATCGAGTTAAGGTTTGTTGTCTTCTAGAGGGTCCATCGCGTTACTTGCACTACTTAGAACATTTTCAAACTACGGAAAGATCCAACACTTGGAAATTTCCCGGCAGGGGAAAAACTGGGTATTTATATCCGGTCGAACTTTTTAAAATATTCTAAAAATATCCGGAAAACATAACAAAATTAAATTCTTCGATCGAATCGACGATTATAAAATAAACCCCCAGAAAACTCAACACTTGAGTCAGTTTAAAAATACCCATAAAATAGAACATTAATATATAAGAATTACTGTGCAAACAAAATGACCTAATCCCTCTGTACGGCCGCGGATCCGCGGCCCAAGCATGGTACGGCCGCGGTTCCGCGGCGGTTTGGAAGCATTAGGAGCTCGTTTTTCACCAAAATTCTTATATTTCCCTGCTTAATTTTTCAGGTATTTTTAATTTAGAAAATACACAGTTTTGAAAAAAATGTACAGAGAGGGGGTAAATTTGGACGTATCGGGTTCATTCGGAGTTTTAACTTCGTTAACACATCGCCTAAAGCTCTAGTTAGGCTCTGATACCACTGTAGGGTTACTAGGCACACTCAAGAGGTTCCACAAGGCATCAACCATGCCAAACAAAAAATTTCCGGTGCCGAGAAACCCTAATATAGATCGTTAACTAGAAGTAAAGGCGAAAAGCAAGCAAGTAAACAACTTTATTGCTAAGTGAAAAGGGACAACAACCTTTGTAGATCCGCTCCACCATTTCTTTATCTCCGTGTTGATGTCCCTCTGCGATCATTGGATCCTGGACTCTAGCGATGGTTTCTTCGGAGAAATGATCGGGCTAGGTCATTGACTTCGAGGCCGAAGATGATCTACGTCGGGTAGACTCAAACTCAAGCTATTCCTTCACTTGGTCAAAAACTTTGTGAAGAGAACACTCTATACTACATGGCAAGTGGTAAAGGATGAAGAAATAGGAAGTGGGTTCACTTTAGAATTGGATTTCTCACTCTTATTACCATGGCACCATTGGAGCTCTCAAGCTTTTGTGAGCTTGATGAAGATGAAGAAGAAGAAAAGAATCATATGAAATAAAAGAATAATATGAATACTTATACTTTTAATCATGGAACCATGGTTGAGTTAAGCCCTCATGCTTAACTCATGTAGAGATTTAACCATAGCATAAGGTTAAGGGTTGGGTTAGCTAATATCTTAAACAAATGACAAAGAGAGTTGACTTTGTCAATGTTCATCAAGCTTCATGAAGCTTGATAACTTTGACCAAAGTCACACTCTTTTGTTATATGCTTAGGAAAATAGTAAACCCTAATCTAACCTTGATTTGGTTCAAGTCTCATACACACAACTTGTTTGTATCATCAAGCATGATACAAACATGTACACTTGCATATATCACATATAAACAATGTGCACATTCAAGTGAGAAAATCAATCTTAAGTGAACCAATACTAGTTAATGTAAAGTAATATATCAAATATATAATTATACATTAAATCATTAAATCAACACTTGATTTAACGATCCGGCCATATCGCATATAACCGACTAATATCAAGTGTATCAATGTATCGAATCAACACTTGATTCGGTAACCCGGCTATATCACATATAACCGACCGATGATACAAATCGCGAGAATAGAATACAGTATCATATACTGGTATTATTCTCGGTCCCGCACATATCTCATATGCGCTCCTATTTCGTTTCGCTTGAGCCAGGAAACCCTTGTGTAGGACTCTAAAGACTCGTCAATACGCCGGCAGCAGGTGATGATCATATCAAACACCTATAAGCCGCAAGCGGTCTGCTAAACGTAACGGCCACCCAGGTATTGAGCGATCAGAAAATCAACGAGCAAGCCCGCTCACACTCCTGTGAATCCAACGAGTAACACTACCGTACAGTCCGTTCTGTTCGTCTGATATGTCGCATATCTCGTCTAGGGGTGGTAAACGTCAGACCCCAATAACTCGATAAGTCGTATCGATATGAGGCTCATAACGGGTCGAGAAACTACTGGTAACACTTACCAGTAAATCCCTAAAGCAGCCTTGGCCAAGGACTTCCTATTATAGCCAATCGAACACAGCGCAACATCAACTCCCCATACCGGGAGAGACGAAACCCCTCCTATCGCTCATTGCCTTCATATGATTCGGGACTGTACCCAAAAGCCACCTTTTTGCACGCCCTCTTGGACGTGGTATGATGGAAATCAAAGCACAGTGGGAATCACACAAGACTCTATGACGATCTCGGGTCTACAGACTAACCTGCACCAGTGTCACCAGAGAACTGCCATCTGACATAATGTATAATACCATCTGGGAGTTCTCAGCGAGTCCGTCCAGTATACCCAGTCTCCACTGAGCACCCGTATATCATCTCTGATGTCAAACACCAATGGATATGGGATCATCCATCGCCCATCTATATGGGTCGAGAAGGTACACGCTAGTCTACTCTGGTATATCGATGCCCCGTCTCGATACACCCACGACTAGGGACTTTGAAGGATGTACTTATGGACTACCATGTCCCCACTAGTATGATCCACATCATAGTCCAGGTAGTCAAGTACACATCCTAAGGGCTTTACCAACATGTAACAGAGAGACAATCAGTGTACACGTTAAGGTAAAGAGTAACCAGATAGCATACTATCATATCGAGCAAGAAAGTCATCCCTATATATGTCCAAGTATCCACTACAATATACATCCTATGTATAGTAATGGCCTCTAGGGCATACATATAACTAACATAGCCGTGGCAAGTAGGATCTGGATGGACTTAAGCATAGCTTTGAAAGTCTCAACTTTTCCATGTACACCAAGTAATCTTCTCAAGATATACTTGCTCCTGATGGGGATTTAACCCTTCAGATAAAGCAACCAAAGTCCATACTTTATTAGTGTATAAGGATTCCATCTCAGATCGATAAGCATCCAGCCATTCTTACAGAGTCCCACTCCTGTAGCCTGCTCGAAACTAGTTGGGTCATCATCTCATGATGCAATCCTCGCTCCCACTGTCATAGAGAAACCGAAGTATCTCTCAGGTGGGTGAGGAATCCTACTAGATCGGCGGAGAGGCTGAGGTTCGTTGGTTACTATTGAATCCTTCGGTTCTACCAAATTATCTGTTATAGTTTGTATAGCTGGAACTCTTTCCAGTTCTACCTCATGACCACTAATTTTTCCACAAGAAATTCCCTTTCACAAAGGTGGCATGTTGAGAAATAAAACACTTTTGTTTCTCGGTTTAGTAGAAGATATTCCCTTACGAATGCTTAGGATATCCAACAAACTTCCACAGATCTGACTTTACCTCGAGCTTGTCCGGATTTTGCTTTTTAGACATAGGCCGGACAACCCCAAATATTAACAAACTTAAGATATGGGCTCTTCCCTTTCCATATCATATATGAAGTGGTAGGCAACTGATTTGATTTGAACCCTATTCAATAGGTATTCAACTTCTCAAGTGCATAGCTCACAAAAGGAAATAGGAAATTCAGTAGTACTCATCATAGAGCACACCATATCACATAGGGCGCTATTGCTCCGCCCCAATATACCATCGTGCTATGGTGTATACAGAGGAGTAATGCTGAGAGAGAATCTCATTCTCCTTTAGAATAGTCCAGGAATTCCGTACTCAAGTATTCTCCTCCTTGATCTCATCAAAGGACATAATACTTATACCCGTTTTTGGTTCTCTACTTCTAACTTATATTCTGTGAATATCTCAAAAGGTTCGGACTTGTGTTTCAACAGGAACATATGTCTGAATCTTGAGAGATCATCAGAGAATGTAATGAAGTACAAAGAACCGGTCTTGGCATGTGTGGACAGGAGACTTTCATACATCAGCATGTATCAATCCCAAGAGTTCACTAACTCTTTCTCTGTTTCCAATAAACAGAGCTATGGTCATCTTATCTTTGTGACATGACCGGCAAGCTTCACAAGATGTAAATTCAAACTAATTTAAATATGCATCTATATGTAACTTCAGCTAGTCGGGTCGCATTGATATGACCTAGTCTACAATGCCTCAAGAAGAATTCGTTCATTTCTGAACTATTCCTCTTGTGTGTGTTCTGTACGTTAAGAACTGTGGTTTGATTTAGAACGTGAATGCTTTTAGATAATGTGCCTGAACCGATCAACTCTTGATATAGAAAATGTTCAAAACATTATCCAACAATACAAAATTATACCCTTCTTTACTAATAAAAAGACTGATATGATATTGTACATCAGGTTCGGTATCTAATAACATTCGTTCAGAATCAATATATTCTGGTAATACAGGGTGATAGTGACCAACAGACTTGGCTGCAACACCTGCACCGTTTCTATCTCATGAAACTTATCACTAGTTCTTAGTTCTCTACCTATCTGTAGCCCATGTAACAAATTACATATGTGGGATCCTGATCCGGTATCAAATACCTAGGACGTAAAGGATACTGAGAAACAGTTCTCTGTAATGAACACACCCGATGAAGATGCATCAACATGCACTTTCTTCATTTGGGCGGCACGGGAATTCTGGTAATCCTCAATTTCCTGCTCTATCTTATAACAATTATAAGTTGGAGCGGGACCAACGTTCCCCAGCTCAGTATAACAAGCGGGTTCGGTCAATGCATCCGTATTATTATCTTGATTTAGGCGTGATATGGTCGCTACCTGGAGAGAGAGAGAAGAAAACACTCAGCGTATGCTCTTTCAAGATTAGATTGGTTATCTAATATATCTAATCAGGATGTCTCCCACTATTTTAGTCAAATCTTTCTTCAAACCCTAAAAGGAAAGACTAGCCGGGATTAATTACACGCTACAAGTTCGCCAATTTTTCAGCCAGGCCAGTGCCGGTACTTTGAGGGAGGTTCCCCGTGCTTTCGCACGGACCTAATTAAAGTAAACCTCATTTTCTCATGGACGTAACCCCGTTAACACCTTTCTAGACACCTACTTGACCGGCTAATTGTAATGTGTAAATCTCTCCCAGGAGTAACTCTTACTCGCAGCGGGTATCGGGATCCAACTATCTCATAGAAGGTATGCAATCTCATTGCAAATTTCAACACTTGAAATTCCCAATAATATTTTACCCCAAGCGATCTATGACCTTGACAAGGTCAACAAACCATAGACCGCAAGTCAAGTTCAACCCGTCATTTCCTGATATGAATTAAACCCACCCGCACGACCCTTGACAAGGTCAACAAAGTCGCATGACTACCCTAATCCAATCGCATCATATGCTTATGCAGATAAGCAGTAATCAGCTACCGCACACTATGCCTTGACAAGGTCAACAAACGCAGCACGAATACTAACTATTACTTATCTGAAATGACGGAGGGCTACGACAGGTTTTTAAGAAAACCTTTTGCGTAACGAACTTGATATCGTTGTAGAATCGAGTGATTTTAAATGGAGTGTTTTTAGGCTTTTCTAGTTTTGCTAAAGGGGCCACTCCCGGTGAAGGGATCGTCGGCCCTTTCCTCATCGAATAAGGTGCAAGATATTTCACAAATATCACTATGCAAAGTAAGAACTATAGAAGCAATCAAAAGACAAACCGAGTGTGTAGCATCTGCTAGTTTCACTAAAGAGGTCACTCCCGGTGAAGGGATCTCGGCTCTTTCCTTATCGAATAAGGTGCTGGATGTTCTGCAAGGAACACCGCTATGCAAAGCAAGAACTAGAGCTACCAGTTTTTAAACAAGTTTCTACAACATCTTAGGTTTCTTTTATTTCATTAATCTCATTAATGAAGTCCCATTTTATTTTGCTTCACAAGCAACATATATGAAACGAAATCTGCAATATAACATATATCTCATATATATAATATAAACATTCATCTCAGGCAGTAATATGATCTCATCACAGAACATTGCAGCAGAAGAACATATATGAAATATTGGATATACTAGGACGTCTGTGTTTTAAATACGAGCCTGTATAAAACACGGATTCCACGGTCGCGATGAATAGCCAAACCCACATCCCTAGACCCATACGAGAGCGGCAAGCAACACTGCCAATTCTAGGGTTAGGAGACCCGGTCTCGACTCCTCGAGATGGTCTCCCACTGGACCCTAGAACCCGGTTACTTATGCTCCCCGCCTTGGGTCTACCTAATGCGGAAAAGTAAATAATATACAATGGTGACACCATCCTCAGCTCGGAAGTGCCCCAATAAAAGAATATTACATACAAATGAATTTTATATGAATGAAAAAGAAAAACTCTCATCTCACATAAAAACCCCCGGCTATTCAGAACGCGACGATCCAATATAACATATCACAGCAACACATAATATCTCATATCATCAACGTAAGCAAGTATGCGTATCCCGATTGTCGTTGATGTATAGCAACGAAGCCGGCGATACACCACATACTACGCTTACGGTCACAGAAAAGAAAGTGTAAAACTACAACAGTTGGAATCCGCAACCTTCTTAGACATCGCATGCCTAACTCAATGAATTCCTTAGACATCGCATGCCTAACAATTATAAACCCTGCATTTTAGTCTCATTATCGAAAATTCTTTTCAATATCAAGTCGGGCAATTCAACAAGATTCCCGACAACCTGATCGAATGCTCGTCGCAAACTTTAGTAGACGGCCGCACCCCCGATACCGTCGACGAAGTGCACTAAGGCAGAACATCGCTGCCGCGAGCACCCGAACGGATGCTTTTGGCGACGGGGTTCTCTTACAGCCACTTGGTTGGGGCTATGGGGCGTGGCTGTCTATTAAGTTTACCCGGCGAGTATCCGCGTACGCTACGTGATTGCGACGGACTTTTGATCATATCAAAATTCTGAGGCAACCGATCAACTGAGACTGAACTGCTAGATTTATAACATTCAAATTAGTTATCTCATAACTACATGTGGATTCCAATTATTGTATCACATTCCAGATAAATAGACAATGTTAAACTTTCCGATCGAATAATCAAACACCCAAGTTTTCCCAAATAGTTCTCAACACTTGAAATTAGTTTAAAAACATCCATCACATGCCACAGTACCAATGGTCCAGCCGTAGAAGGGTCAAGCCAACGCCTCACATGTGGCACGCCGTACTGCCGCAAACCCTAAGGTTCAGAAGCAGTTCAAGACGGTCACATAATCGAGTTAAGGTTTGTTGTCTTCTATAGGGTCCACCGCGTTACTTGCACGACTTAGAACGTTCTCAAACTACGGAAAAATCCAACACTTGGAAATTTTCTGGCAGGGGAAAAAGTGAGTTATTGATATCCGGTCGAACTTTTTAACAGTTTCTAAAAATTACTCGGACAAAACTAAGCGAAGTTACATTATCCGATCAAATCAACGAGTCCCCAATACAACCCAGAAAACTCAACTCTTGAGTATAAATTAAAAATACCCATAAACAACAGGAAATATTATAGGGACATTACTGTGCAAAAAGGGAAGCACGACGTCACTTTATGGCCGCGGAACCGCAGCGGGAGCCATGCTCGTGCCGCGGTTCCGCGGCGCTTTGGGCGCCAAACTTTGTCGTTTTGCACAGTTTTCCATATAATTGCCTGCTGAATTTTTAAAGTATTTTTAATATAGAAAATATCACAATTTCAAAAAATGTCCAGAGAAGGGTTTAATCGGGGTTATCCGGGTTCGATCGGACTTTAAACTTCGCCTAGACTTTGTCTAAAGCTCTAGCTAGGCTCTGATACCACTGTAGGGTTGCTAGGCACACGCACAAAGGTCTACGATGCATCAACCATGCCCGATTTAAAATTTAGCCGTGCCGAACAACCCAAAGCCGGATCTTTAAACTAGAGTTTATGCGAAAACTAACATGTTAAACACTTTAACACTAAGTGAGAGGGATTACAACCTTTGTAGATCCGGTCCTTCACTTCTTAAGCTCCGTGTTGAGGTCCCTTCACTGCGATCATCGTGTTCCGGACTCTCGAGAGGCTTCACGAAGAGAAAGATGCAGTCTTGCTTCCGATCTTCGATAACAAAGATGATCTACCTTGAAGTTTCATTAACACAAGCTAGCACTCATGAAATGATGTGAACACCCTCATCTAAATGGCAAGGATAGATGAGGATGATGAAGTAGGATTATTGCTCTCATTTGTTTTCTTATTCTCACTCATTTTTCATCACTTAGAAAAAGCTAGAAAGCTTTTTCCATGAAAAGAAAGAAGGAAGAAGATGAATGATCAATTAGAATCCTTTTGTGATGAATAATAAAAAGATAAATATGATGAATAATACAACCATGGTCAACTAAACCCATGTAGAGAATTAACTAGGGCTAGGGTTTGGGTTGGGTTAAAAGTGAGTCACTTGAAAATATCAAGCATAATATCTTTTCCAAGACAAAAGAAAAGCTTCTAGAATCTACTAGAAGTCTTAACCCTAATCCAAACCCTAATCATGTTTAAACTCCACAAAACATGTTGCATTAGTAACCATATCATGTTACAATATTATATATCACATATATAATATTTATCGTAACAAAATAAAATAATACTATTAACATATATCGCATATATATCAATGTATTACCCGAGTGAGAAAAAGAATCTTTTAGTGAGCTAATACTAGTTAATGTAATTTAATATATATATTATTATACATTAAATTATCGAATCAACACTTGATCCGACAATCCGGCTATATCGCATATAACCGACTAATACGATGACCCGGCTATATCACATATACCCGGCCGATATCTCATATCACGAAAATCCAATACGGTATCACATACCGCATTATCCTCGGTCCCACACATATCACATATGTGCTCCTACTCCATTTTGCCTGAGTCAAGAAACCTCTGTGTAGGACTCTAAAGAATCGTCAATACGCCGGCAGTAGGTGATGATCATATCAAACACCCACAAGCTGCAAGCGGTCAGCTAAACGTAACAGCCACCCAGGTATTGAGCGCTCAGAAGATCAACAAGCAAGCCTGTACATTCTCCTGTGAATCCAATCAGTAACACTCCCGTACAGTCCGGTCTCGTCGTCTGATATGTCGCATATCTCGCCTAGGGGTAATAAACGTCAGACCCCAGTAGCTTGATAAGTCGTGTCGATATGAGGTCTATAACAGTTCGAGAAACTACTGATGACACTTACCAGTAAATCTCAGCAACCCTGGCCAGGGATTTCCAGTTATAGCCAATCGAATACAGCACAACATCAACTCCCTATACCGGGAGAGACGAATCCCCTCCTATCGCTCATTGTCTCCATGTGATTCGGGACTGTACCCAAAAGCCACCTTTTTGCACGCCCACTTGGACGTGGTATGATGGAAATAAAAGCACAGTGGGAATCACACAAGACTCTATGACGATCTCAGGTCAACAGACTACTCTATACCAGTGTCACCGGAGAACTGCCATCTGACGTGAGGTATAATACCATCTGGGAGTTCTCGGCGGTCCGTCCAGTGTACCCAGTCTCTACTGAGCACCCGTACACCATCCTTGATTTCAAACACCGATGGATATGGGATCATCTATCGCCCATCATATGGGTCAAGATGCGTCTACGCTAGTCTACTCTGGTGTATCGATGCCCTGTCTCGATACACCCTCGACTAGGAACAGTTATAGGATGTACTCACCGACTACCGTGGCCCCGCTAGTATGATCTCATCATAGTCCCAGCAGTCGAGTACAGATCCTAAGGGCTTTATCAACATGTAACATAGAGACAATCAGAGTACATGTTAAGATAAAGTACAACCAGATAGCATACTATCATGTCGAGCAAGAAAGTCCTCCCTATATATGTCCAAGCATCCATTACAATATATATCGTATGTACAGTAATGGCCTCTAGGGCATACATATAACTAACAAGAAAATCGAAACATTATCAAATCCAATATAGGAATATATACAAGTCTCGACTCGAGATACAAAGAATATACAAACCGGTCTCTAGGGCTACCAAATATATATAGTCTGGTTGATGGAGCTTTTAACTTGATACAAATGAATAAATAATATACAACGGTGATTTCGCTCTGTACTGTAACCAACCTACCAATGCAAATCACCCAGAAAAGTGTAATGTGCCAGCAAGCCGCTACTGAATCCGAGCGGTCGATCCTGCAAGAAAACTGTGGCACAACGGGAGTGAGTTGCCACTCGTGAGTAGAAAACATCACCAAGTAGAAATCGAATGTATGACGATCTCTTAGGTCATACAGTAATATAATAATAATAATAATATCGAGTGGTAACAAGGGTGATAGAATAAACATAAGTATAATAAAACTAAAATAATCGTGCCCGTGTCATAATCCGGTACCATGTCATCTGTATATTATATGTGTGTATAGGTGTATCATCCAATGTGTGTCCATCAACGACACACCAAATCATTATAAAAAACCTGAGTGCCCAACATCGACACTCGAAAATATCATAAAACCCGTGTCCAGCATCGACACGTAAATCCTCGTATCTCAGGCGCCGTCTCATCGGATCGGCCCTCAAATCCATCTGATCACACAACTCCGGTCGGTATCCTCTGGATATCTTCCGAGCCCAGTACTATCACCGGTCGGTAGTGCTCCCCTGCCGGGCTTAACGTCTCTTTATACGATCTTCTTGCCCCGGGATACCGTACCGGGTCCACCATGTACCCGCAGACGGTGCCTCTTCTCTCCTCGAATCAGGTATACACATAACTCAGAACCGAGAAAACTCATAGTGGACACCACATATCATATCAAGAGAACCGTGCTTTTAAAACAATCATAAGTTTTCAAAATGTATCTGCAGTTTCTCAAATCCAGAAATCTCATGAAAACCGAAATCTCATAAGCATGAACCAATAATGAAACAAGGAGTACAAGCACAGAACAAATCCGTAATGCATAACCAGTGTGTTTATATGAGCGTGGCATCTAACTAAGTAAGAAAATACAATAACTGATCTAGTAAATGTGGTATGGGTACTAAACAATAACTAAAAAGCTACAGGTTACTAGGTTATATGGTGAAGTAATGATTTCTAATGTGTACGTGACATGTCAATTACCGATGATGAGTGTGTGAGTCGGCGAGTATGTATACGTGCAACATGTGCATCATCGGTAATGGTGCTGTGTCCTAGCAGACGATGTCATGTAAGATAAGAAAAGAACGTGGTATGTATTGTTGGATATAGTGCCCTCAAGGCAATTATTTTAATTACAGGCACACGATTATGATAATTGAGGGAGGACCTATACAGGTAGAACAATCTTACTCGAAATGATAGTATGCTATCTGGTTTGTCTTTATCATTGATGTGTACATGTTTTACTTGTTATTACATGTCACTAATAAATAATCATGAAGCCCGTAGGATTCTTGCTTGACTACCAGTATTATGATACGATCATATACGTGAGAGCTGGGTAGTCTATATGCACATCCTTAAATGTCCCTAGTCGTAGGAGTATCGAGACTGGGTATCGATATTCCGAAGTAGACTAGTGTATACGTTTCGAGACCCCAACGAGGGGCGGTGGCCGGTCTCAAGCCATTGGTGTTATGTCACCTAAGATAGTATACATGTGCTCACTGGAGGTGAGTACACTGGACGAACTCGCCGACAACATTTAGATGGTATTATATCTATCGTCAGATGGAAGTTCTTGAGTGGCATTACTACAGGTTAGTCTTTTGACCCGAGATTGTCATTTGTCTCGTGTGAGTTCTAACTGTACTTTGATTACTACCCTAACACGACTCAAAGGAGTCGTGCAAACAGGTTTTAGTTGGGTACAGTCCCGAGCCACATGGAGGCAGTGAGCAATTGTCGGGGATTCGTCTCTCCTGATATTAAGAGTCGATATCGTGATGTGTTCGGTTAGCTATCATCCTAAATTCGTGGCCACGGTAGATGAGATATACTGATATGAGTTCAGTAGTTTCTTGGTTGGGTGGTGAGCTTGACTCCGACATGACTTATCGGGTTATTAGGGGTCTGATGTTTCCACCCCTTAGACCCGGTATGCGATACTCTCAGACGAAAAGACCGGACTGTACGGAGATTATCACATTCAGGCTCGGTAGGGTTCAGACGGACTTGATTGTCGACTTCCCTTTCGACAGATATCTGGATAGCCGTTACGTACAGCTAGTGTCGCTGACGTGCATATAGTTTTTATATTTATCCAGTAAATTACTGCCAGCGTATTGTCGAGTCTTTAGAGTCCCGCACAGAGGGTTTTCCCGGTTCAGGCGATATGATGTAAATGACGTATGTTGGTGCATACAGGGTGTCCGATTAAATACGTGTACAGGCTACACGGACTTTAATCAGACGGTTGATAACACCAGCGGCTTAGGATTAAGCCGAATTATTAAATCGGGTTTTGATTTAATAATTTATATATATATATATATTTAATATGTATATTCTAATATTATTGTTCACTATTCATTTTCTCTCTCTTGGCAATTCGTATTTTTGTATGAATACGCGCATATTTATTTCTGTACGTATACCGGGTTGTATTCCGTATTTATACGGGATTTGTTCTAGAAGATGGACAATTCATTTCTTGATTTTTCTTTTATAGAAAATAAAAAATGAGGTGCAGG
Organism: Agapanthus africanus; assembly: GCA_030015575.1. Lineage (NCBI taxonomy): Eukaryota > Viridiplantae > Streptophyta > Magnoliopsida > Asparagales > Amaryllidaceae > Agapanthus > Agapanthus africanus. The sequence goes on from CM057344.1 coordinate 535,507,104, forward strand.
ATGAGGTGTAAAGAAGTATGGTGTAAAGAGGTATGGCCTTAGTTTTAAATATTGATAAAATCATTTGTGGTTGCTATTTTTCCATGGTTGAAAAATGATGAGCCATTCTTTTCTACACTTGTGTTTTTTCCCCTTCACTTGAAGACTTAGTCATTTTCCATGGCTTCTTCTTCTTCACCTCCTCCTCCTCCTTCTAGGTAGCTCATTTGAGCTTAGAAAAGAGAGAAAATATAGTGAAAATATTCCTACATCTCCACTCTCCATTCGTAGCGAGTTTGGAGTGTCGGTCGCTTCACTAGGTGAAGCCGGAGCTTGGATCGGTTTCCCTCAGGTGGATCTTCTTCGGTAAGGACGGTCGCCACTCAAGCATGATCTAGACAGCATACACGGAGCTTGTAGGGGTCTTCCACGATTGGGTGGACACGCGTAGAAGGTGTTTAGGAGTTTGGATCGATTCTAGGTTCGGGGTTCCTTCGTGTTTGCTCGAAATTTTTGTTCTCCATCCACGCCTCTGCAGCGCCGCGGGCACTAGGGAACCCTACAATGATATCAGAGCCTCCCAAACACCTTAAACTAGCTAGTTACGATATTAGAATTCACGTTTTTTCAGGCATCGAAAATTGTTGAAAAAACAGTCCCGAATTTTTGAGTTTTGAGATGTTTGCACATCCCGCAGGCTTGCAGTTCAAACTGAGAAGTCACGGGGTGGTGTGTAAGCACCCTGGAGAGACCCCGGGGGGGACCGAACGGCTGGGCCCACCACAAGGTGGTCTTGGTGGTGGGGAACCGAAACTGCCCCCCCATTGGGCAGTTTCGGGTCTGCCTCACCTCCCGGTGGCCTCAGGGGGTGGGGTACCCCCTGTTGGTTTACGGCAGTGCTCCGGCCATCAAACAGTAGCCAAATGCGGAACAAATTTTTTCTAAACTGGCGCTACCATGACCCGATACCCGGATCTACCCTAAACCCTATACTAGCAAGCAATATAAAGAAGATAGAATGGTTATACCGAGTTGATCCGTGTCCTTCGGTCTTCAACCATCTTCCCAAGCTCCTAGAGGCTCCTTGATCAAGTTTGGTCGCCGGTCTCCCTCCATCGAAGATGATCCACCCGAGGGATGTAGTTATAGCTCTAGCTTCACATAATGGATGCAAGTGAAGCAAGTAAGGTTTCTAGAATGCTAATCTAGAAAGCCTAGGATGTAGTGTGTGAACTAAGTGTAGGTCTATCTCATCTCACCTCCTCTCATGTTTCTCAACTCATGAGAGGGTTGAGAGGAGGTGGAGAATGAAGGTGGAGGCAACCATGGAAAATCAAGCGAGGAGTGATGCACAAAATGGTGAAGAGAACAAAGTATGCTCAAGAGAAAACCAACCATAAAAAATAATGAATCTCTCATGAGAGAGGAAATCAAGCATAAAAAATAATGAGGCTCTCATGAGAGAGAAAATCAAGCATGTTAGGTTTTGTAAAACAATATCTTTTATTTTAAAAAACCACCCATACTTGAATAGTGTGCACAAATGAATTATTAATTCATTTGTGCACACTATGCAAGCATGGTCATCTCCATACTCCCCATTTTCTACCTCATTTACCATTTTCTAAAAAAATGGTCAAATCCAAAAACGAGGTGGCCACCTTCTAGAATGTTCTCCGGATAAAATACGGATTACATTCTACTGTATATACATACCTGCATTCGTACTGAAAAACGAATACCCTAAGAGATAGAATAACACAAAGAACATAATATTAGAATATACGTATCGAAATACATATACGTAAATTATTAAATCAATACCTGATTTAATAATCCGGCTCAAACCCGAGCCGGCTAGTATTATCAACTGTCCGATCAAAAGTCCGGGTACAAAGTACATCAATCGATCGGAACCCTGCATGTATCCAATACGGCTACTACATCATTTCGCCAGAACCAGGAAAACACTCTGTGTGGGACTCTAAAGACTCGTCAATATACTGGCAGTGGGTTTAACCATAAGCACGTCAGCGGCACTAGCTGTACGTAACGGCTATCCAGGTATTGAGCGAAAAGGAGGCCGACGAGCAAACTCATCCTAAACCCCTACTGAGCCTGACAGTGACAATATCCATACAGTTCGGTCTATTCGTCTAAGAGTATCATATATCGAGTCTAGGGGGGTGAATAAAGTCAGACCCCTAATAACGCGACATTTAGTGTCGGCATGAAACCCATCACCACTTGAGAAACTATCGATCCTGGATCGGTAATTCTCGTCTACCCCGGCCGAGGATTTCTGGTGATGGCCACCCGTGCACAACGCGACATCAACCCCCAATACCGGGAGAGACGAATCCCCGACGATCCGCTCACTGCCTCCATGTGGCTCGGGACTGTAGCCAACTAAAACCTGTTTGCACAACTCCTTTGAAACATGGTAGGGTAGTAATCAAAGCACAGTGGGAACTCACACAAGACAAATGACGAACTCAGGTCGACAGACTAACATGTACACATGTCACCTGGGAACTGCTATCTGACAATAGGTATAATACTAACTAGCAGGTTCCCGACGAGTCCATCCAGTGTACTCATAACCCAATGAGCACCAGTATACTATCTTAGGTGAACAAACTAACATCAATGGCTGGTGAGACCGGGCCACCGTCTCTCGTCGGGGTCTCGATCAGTATACACTAGTCTACTCTGGAGTATCGATGCCCAGTCTCAAAACTCCCATGACTAGGGACATTTAAGGATGTGCTTATAGACCATCCAGCTCTCACGTATATGATCGCTATCATAATGCTGGTAGTCAAGAAAAAATCCTATGGGCTCTATCAACATGTAACAGTGATCTGTAATACCACCTGAAGCATATACATGTTGATAAAGACAAACCAGATAGCATACTATCATCTCGAGTAAGACTGTTCTACCGGTATAGGTTATCCCTTAATCATCACAATCGCGTGCCTGCGATTCAATAATTGACTTGAGAGCACTATAGCCAACACCCCCTCTAGGCCCCCCGACTCGAAGTTAATTTTGTGCTCTAACTCCCCGTGAAGGTTCGGGTGTGTTTCTTTTTGATTCGGACTTCCGAATTGGCTCAAAACTTGACTTTTTTGGATGTTTAGTGCACTTGGTTTTTGATCCTTGGTAAATTTGGGATGTGCGCTAATTGTGTTTTGGAATTCTATTGTTGTGACTTCATTTACGTGTGTGGATGTGTTGTTAATGTTGTCTAATTGCTATATTCTTAATTAGATGGGGTTACACACTTGTTTCGGTTACTTGTTTCTGTGGATATATATATTGATTATGGCTTAGTCGGATTGTCGTGTCGAAAAGCCCCTCGTGCGTTACTTTTACAGTTTTGATTTACTTTGTTGTATTCATTTGTTCGAGATAAGCTCCAACATGTAGCCGTCGTTTCCATATTATGTATATTATTTTATTGGGGCTCGACCAGGATGTGGTCGATATCACCATTGTATATATTTCATTTCTGTACTAGGATTAACCCAGGAGAAGTGCTCGAGTAGCCGGGTTCTAGAGTGCAACAGGTGGCCATCTCATGGAGTTAAGACCGGGCCGCCTCACTTTAGAATTGGCGGGTTGCTCGCCGCACTTGTAGGGTTATAGGATTCGACTCATGAAGGGGTGCACAAGTTACCGGATTCTAGAAAGCGGCTGGTGATCGACTCATTTCATTGAGAGCGTGTTACCTTGTTTCTAGGATTGGCAGGTGGCTTGCCGCACTCGTAGGGGTTTAGGATCAACTATGTATGGGCTATCCAGATGATCGGGGAACGTCGCGTTTCATTTACGGCTCAGATGAAACGCGGGGCTCCAAGTTTATCCGCTATTCCATATTGTTGTTCGCATCCATGTGATGATTCTTATCTGCCTGTGATGATTATTATCTGCCCGTGATGTTGATATATATATATATATTATATAATAGTAGATGTTTCTATATATTTTGGATCCACGCTAGCCCAGTCCCCACCCTGCCGTAAGTTAAGTAACCTTACGGTGAAGACCCGGGACCCCGTGGCTAATGCGGATGGCATATAAAAGCATGCTATTTTGGTTGTTTCTGTTGTGGCTTAGAAACTAGATTTGATGGGACTGCATTATATTTTTAATGCAAAGAAAACAAACCTATTTGATGTTGTCGGAACCAATTTTTAAAACTATTCGGTTTTCTTAAAAACAACTGTCATATATTCTTTTGCTTTATTTAGAGGTATTCGATTAGGAATATCCAACACCTCATTCTATGAGGGAAGAGCCTTGATCCCTTCACGGGGAATTCGCTCTTAAGCAAAGGTGTATGTTACTTGTTTTCAAAAGCGGAGCTTAAACCACTCCATTTCAAAGCCACTTGAGTTCCTTTAACGATATCAAGTTCATTATGTTAAAGGTTTTTCGATAAAAACCAACCGTAGCCCTCCATCATTTTAGATTAGTATGCCTAGTATTCGCACTACGTTTGTCGTTGCTATTCGCCGAGGCGTAGTGTGCGGTAGCTCTGTAATGCTTTTCTGTCGCAAGGATATGTGGATTGGTTAGGACAGTTGTACGACTTTGTTGATTATTCGTCAAAGGTCGTGCGGGTGGGTTTAACGCAATCAAGAAAATGATGGGTTGAACTTGACTAGGACCCTTGATTTGTTAATTATTCGTCAAGGTCCTTGGGTTCTAGGGGCAAAAACCATATCGGGAGTTTCAAATATAAAGGAAACTTGCCAGGCATGCGCATACCTTCTGGAGTGTGGTGACTTGAGTGGATTCTATCAGGTTATCACACGATGATAATTGGGTCCTGATTCCTACTGATGAGTAGGTATTACTCCTCGGGAGATTTTTCACTTCACAATTAGCTAACCTATTAGGTGTCTAGAATGTGTTAATGAGGTTACACCTCTGCGGAAACGGGGTTATTAATTGGGTCCGTACGAGAGCACGGGGGACCTCCCTCGGAGTACTAACACTGACCTGGCTGAACGGTAAGCTACTTGTAAGATGTACATGATCCTGACCAGTTCTCCTTTTAAGATTTGAAGGAGAATTCGAGGAAACAGTGGGAGCCATCCTGGTTAGATAAAGTCATAACCAATCTAATCTTGACAGAGTGCACGCTGAGTATTTCTTTTCTCTCTCTCTCTGGTACGGCGACCCATGACTTACCTAAAACTATTTAACCAAGTTAACCGAACCTTCTTATATACATTGGTTTTGGATTGTCATGATTCATGACAAAGTCGCAAATATCTCTGCTACTCCTACTTTCCCTTTGCATTTCTCCAGAACACTCCGTATCACTACGATGATCCATATTGCTTGGAAATGGCCGTCGTATAGTTAAATACGAACTCGAAGAAATTATTTCAGTCGAGGATGGTCACTGGTTCTAGAGAATTTAGATTTTATTATTCGGTTGTCTCTTCTATTTTACCTTCTCTCAGGTTGCGAGAGCTCCTTATATTTGGAGAGTACACATATTACGCTTATTGGATAGTCTTTTTTCAAACCTTAGGCAGGTGCCGAAAGGTAGGGAAAGAAGAAAACCGGTTAAAGTAAGTGTGGTGTACAGATGGTAAGATGTAAAGACATATAAAAGGATTGAAGCGAGGCAAACGAAATTGCTACTACTGTCATGAATCTGGATTGGGAAAAGGCATTACTAGGAATATCCACCCACCCCCTTGAAACATTTATGTTTTAGATTTTCTGTGTACTTGTAAATAAATGAAAACTGTTTTTCCAATTAATTCTGACTCCAAGATATGTATTTACCGGATTTGGATCTCACATCTGTATGGTGTTACAGATGCTGAGAAGGAGTAGAATATTGGGAAATGAGCGATCTGATCCTCAATATCGAAATTCGTTGTAATTGATGATATTGGATTGAATCGTCTGACTTTGCCTAACGGCAAAATATTTGATTTCGAATAACCGTTGTTATGCATCAATTTTTAAAATGAAATATCTGTATCTTTATTTTATAAAGTGAGATATAAATTTTGAAAATTGTGTTCCAAACATTTACCTTTATCAGTTGAGGACAAGATAAGGTGCATTGAATAACGGTGTAAGAAATTCTCGACCAAAATACAGTTGTCAACTTACAACACAAGGAATTTGAGTTAGTATACTCTTGGGACTTATATATGAAAATGTATGTTGTCTAGTGTCCTTTAGGACAAGGGGTTGGTACCCATACTTCATTCAGGTTTACCTATGAGTTCTCTTGTTTTAGACACGCATTTGTTGTAATGCAAGGTCCAAAGATTTTAGGAAGTTTATAGGTATAAGAATAAAGTAAAGAATCATACGTTGGAAGTATCAGGATTCTTCAAAGTGATTGAAGATATAGATATTTACGCTGGATATTCCATTATAGTAATATTGAGAACTTGATTCTCTCTCAGGTTATTCATCCGCAGGCTCGCTCCTTGATGAGTAATTCTGTATTGGCCCTTTTCCGTTTAGGTGATATGCACTGGAAACAGCTGCATGATATTTGAGTCTGGTTCCATCTAAATTAGTGCCTTTGATTCTATATGGACATAGATTGGTTACATATCTTGAGGTTATAAAGATATGGAGTTATCCGATTCCTGTTTAAATGCAGAACCCGGACAAACTCAAGGCATGCTTCGGTAATGGCTGTTTGTGGATTATCCCAAACATTCGTTAGGATTTTGCTTCTATCCTTTTCAAGATCAATAGTTACATTGTTCTTGACTCGCCATCTTTTTATAAAAGGAATATTTTTGCAAAAAAAACTAGTGGGAGTATGGTAGAACTGGAAGTGATTCCAGAACCACAAACGGTTATCGAAAATTTAGTAGAACCTAAGGATTCAATTGGACTTGACAATCTATTAGCCACTCCGCAGATTTTAGTAGGTGACCTCAGCCACCCGAGAGATACTTCGGTTTTCTTGGAGACGGTGACAGGGAGGTCGGTATCATGGTTATGATGGCCCTACTAGTTATCTGTAGGTCATAGAAAGTGGTAATTTCCAGGTGACCAGATACTTTATATCCAAATTGGACTCCATGCACTTCAACAAATATTGGATTTTAGACTTTGTTGGGTGCTCCTAAAGGGGTAAAACCCATTAGGAGCAAGTAGATCTTTCGAGATATGTGCAGGTGGAAAGGTATTAACCTAATAAGGCTAGACTTGTTGTAAATATTTTTATCAAATACCCGTTGTGGATTGTGATGAGACTTTTATTTCAGTGTCTACACTAAAGTCCGTACGGATATGACTTGGCACTGCTGCTGTTCTAGACTATGATATCTGGCAAGAAGATGACTATAACGTCTTTCTAAATAGTAATTTGGAAGTGCACGTGTATATGACTCTACCAGAGGGTTATCATAGTCAGTGGGAGCAGCGGAAGGTGTGCAAGTTGCATATGTCTATTCGTAGACTAAAGCATGTATAGCGGAGACGGATCATCTATTTTTAATGTGACAGTCAAGGTGATTGACTTCATCAAAACAACAGATGGACCTAGTAAGATGGGTGTAGGGAGTACTGTCTGAGGATTTGGATGACATACTCCAAATAGGAAGTGATATTCTTATACTACAATCGGTCAAACTTTGGTTGTCATATAGTGTTTTCTCCATGTTGGATATAGATACAATATCAGGGATTCTGATGACTAGATCTATGATTTTAGATCTAGATTTGGGAAGTGTCCCATTCCGGGTACTTAGACTCCATTCTAAAAGTATTTTAGAATGGACGACTCTTGACGTGGTGGTGTACCCGCAGGTGATGGAGTCAGCCTCTCTAAAGAGATGTCTTCTAAACTGATGAGGAGAGGGACTGACATGAATGACATATCATTTGCTTAGGCAATTGAGTCAATCATGTATGATATATGTATGCCCTAGAGGCCATTATATGATAGTGGATGTATTTTACATGTATATATATATTCATGAGACTTTCTTGCTCGGCATGATAGTATGATATCTGGTTACTCTTTATCTGACATGTTCACTTGATCATACTTTTATTCATTTGTACATGTTGATAAAGCCCTGAGGATATTTGCTTGACTACTGTGATTATGATGCAGATCATACTAGTAGGACATGTGTAGTTTATAAGCATATCCTGAAATGTTCCTAGTCGTGGGTGTATCGAGACGGGGCATTGATATTCCAGCGTAGATTAGCGTATATGATACTAGACCCATATGATGGGCGATGGATGTTCCCATATCCATTGATGTTTGACATCAAGATCGTATGGGGGTGCTCAGTGGAGACTGGGTACACTGGACGGACTCACCGAGAACTCCTATATGGTATTATATCTATCGTCGGATAGCAGTTCTCAGGTGACACTGGTAAAGGTTAGTCTGTAGACCCGAGATCATCATAGAGTCTCATGTGTTCTCCCACTGTGCTTTGATTTCCACCCTACCACGGCTCTGCTGAGCCGTGCAAACATATGGATTTTGGGTACAGTCCCGAGACATGTGGAGGCAATGAGCGATAGGAGGGGTTTCGTCTCTCCTGGTATTGGGGGTTGATGTTGCGCTGTGCTCGATTGGTTATATCAGTAAGTCCCTGGCCAGGGCTGTTGAGATTTACTGATAAGTGTTATCAGTAGTTTCTTGGTCTGATTATAGGCCATACATCGACATGACTTATTGAGTTATTGGGGTCGACGATTCCATCCTTAGACTTAATATGCAGTATATCTGACGAAGAGACCGGACTGTACGGTAGTGTTGCCAGTTGGCTCGACGGGAATTTTGACAGGTTCGCTTGTTTTCTTCTAATCGCTCAATACCCAGGTGGCCGTTACGTTTAGCTGACCTCTTGCGGCTTAGGGGTGCTTGATATGATCATCACCCACTGCCGGCGTATTGACGAGTCTTAGAGTCCCACATAGGAGTTTCCTAGCCCAGGCGAAACGATGTGGTGTGCATATGAGATATGCATGGGGACCGATTAAATGCACGTATGTGATACCTGTTTCCCGCCGAAAGACGCGCGAAGACGCGTCGAACGTCTTGCCTGAAATTAGGGGCAGATGTTAATTGGTGCTATCTGTCTACCTCTCCGAAAATGCCAAGTTGATTTATGGCACCGTGCATCGAAGGTTTAAACGGATGCGGCCGATGTAGCAGACTTTGTCAGATTCCCCCTCATTTGAGGGGTTTTTGATTGTGGGGACGCTTTTCCCTGCAGGCGCAAGCCCCTGCAGTTAATTACGCTACCGCATCGCGGTAACAACTTTCTCCTTCTCCAGATGGTCACTTCGTGTCGTGGGTGTTTGTTTTGTTTTTGGTTGCCCGTGGATTGTATACGGAGACTAATTTATGTTGTCACACGTAGGGCGTGGATTAGTCCAAATCCGTATCTTCTTAGATTTGGGTTTGGGGGTTGGGTTTAAGGATACGTTAGCCTCATTTGAGACTAAGATCAACTTAAAAGTATGTTAAGGAAACATTAGTCTAATTTTTAGACTAAAATCAACTTAACGAGATCGTTTAGATCCAACAAAAGAGCAATTGGACTCTATTGTTTAGTTTAGGGATATTGTGGTCGATTCGTTTAAGGACATTGCGGTCCAATGTTAGTTTAAGGACATCTCGGTCCAGTTTAAGGACATCGTAGTCCGTGGGTTTAAAGGGACCCCACAGTCCGAGGTTAGGGACATCGTAGTCCATGAGTTTAAGGACCCCATAGTCCGTGGTTTAAAGACATCGTAGTTTATGAAATGTGTGGTTGTCGGGACCCATCACCTCTCTAAAGACGTTGAAGGATTACAACGACAGATATCAGAGGAGTAAAGAGATGTACTCTTGAACCGGTGTGAGTTGGTTGAAGTATCTGTAGTCCAGTTGGGACTGAGATCTGTTAAATATTCGTGAGCATATGGGCTCAGTTTAATATAAGTTGAGGACTTATGGCCAATATTGGGCTAAGTCTAATAAGATTAAAATGTTTAATATTTTATTGTTCTGGGCTGTTGAGCCTTTATATAGGCTTGGCCCTTTTAATAATGCTGAGCATTAGATCCTGACATTTTTTTGTCTTGTATTGAATGCATAGCATTCATCAGAACAATGTGTGTTCTGACAGCGTGCCACGTGGCGCGCCAGGCGCTTTGCGCCAATTAAAGAGCGCATTGCGCTTCTGCCAAATAGCGTACATAAAAAGGACACGTATCGCACTTGGTGCTAAGCGCCAGACGATGGGCGCATTGCGCCAGTTTATGAGCGCATTGCGCTTTCAATTTATGAGCGCATTGCGCTATTTCAGTGGCGCACACGTGAGTGACACGTGGCGCACTTGGCGCTGACGCCAGCCCATGAGCGCAATGCGCTATTTTAGAAATGCAAAGCGCAAGTTGCATACGTGGTTGACACGTGGCTCATTTTGGTGCTGAGCGCCGGTCTAAGGAGCGCAGAAGCGCAGTTCAAGAGTGCAAGCCACTTTTCAATAGCGCAAAGCGCATTTGATCAAATTTATAATCTATGAACAAATTTATGTTCTTTTTAAAGGAGGCTTTGCCTCAAGATTCAAGAACAACGGTTCTTATTTTTGGAAGGGCTTTGCCTTTGTAGATCAATGATCTGTGAATGAAGTAAATACTTCTTTTGTTTTTATGATGAGGTCTCTTGATCTCTTTTTATAAAAGACCTTGGTCTTTTGTAGATCTATGATCTTTTAAGAAGATAATTCTTCTGTTTTAATGAGATGATTTCATCTCTTTGTTCAAGAATCATTCTTTTTATCTTGAAGAAATGATCTTCTTTCAAGAGCTTGCTTTCTTTCTTTTGAGTTTTCTCAAAATTTGTAGGGGGGTTTCTCTCTCTCAGACTTAAAGTCTTGGGGCCTTTATATAGGGCCGATTGATTTGTTAAATTAGTTGAAGAGATCTTTCTCTGATTGATTTGGGGATGTTTCCCCACCGTTGGATCTTTGATTCTAGGGCTTCTGTTTTACAGAAGGCAATTTTCTTGTTTTAAACAAGATTGGAAAGATCTTTCCATAACAGAATTTTAATTCTGATTAATTAATGATTTATCATTATTAGATCTTTTGATCTAACGGTGGGGAATTTTTAATTCCAGCGCTGGCGCACCCGTGTTTTGCACGTGGTGCGCTGCTCAGAGCGCATCGCACTTTGCACTAGCGCACCTACGTTTGACACGTGGCGCGTAGAGCGCAGCACAGCCTGCGCTAGCGCACCCGTGTTTGACATGTGGCGCGCAGCACGCCTAGCGCTGAATCTGAAGCGTTGCTTCAATTTTTGAATTTTGAATTTCAAAACAGAGCTTTGCTCTGATTGGGGAAACAGAAACGCCGCTTCATTTCAAACCTCGGAATTTGAACAGAGCTTTGCTCTGATTGGGGAAACAATACCGTATATTAATCAGGCGTTTACTATTGGTCAGGTCATATGTGATATGACCGGTTTGTTAAATCAAGTGTTGATTTAACATTGACTTTTAGCTCACTTCTTTTAAACCCTTTTTCTTTAGTGTATGCATGCATGTATGCATATGTTTATGTTGATGCACATGTTGATGTGCATGCACACATACATGCATACATATGTGTGTATCATGGTTATTGATACACTAGTGGTGGCAATGCAAGACTCACATGGAAGTATTTATCTTTATATTTATTTTTGAGTTAAAGGAAAATAGAATTAATTCATGGTTGATATTTATCCTTCATCCTTCACTTAACCTTGAATTAACCATGAGTTAATTTTCTATGGCTCTTTTTGCTCCAAACTAAATATCTAGATATTTATTAACCCATGGTTTGAAATGAGAGTGGAAATTATATATAATTTCTATTCTCATTTTTATTCATTATCATTATCATATCTTGAGCTCTTGAGTTGCCATCATCTTCCTCCTTCTCTCTCTTGCTCTCTTGACCTAGCTAGTGAGTGAGATAGTGATAAAGTTAGGGTTTTGAAGTGAGAAAACAAACTACATCATCATTCTACACTAGTCTAGCCAATTAGTTTAGAGTGTTAGCTTCATCTTCATCTTTTGATCAAGTGGAGCTTGGAGCTTGGACAAAGAGGACTCCGGGTGGATCATCATGGACTCGGAAGATCACAAGCAAGCCCATTCCAACTCTCAAGTAGAAAAGGAGTCAAGCAAAGGTAACTACAAAGGTTGTATTCTTTTTACTCTGTGTAATATTACTTGTAGTATGTGATACTTCTTCATATGTTACTTTAAATTTCTAGTTTGATCCTAGGTTAGTTTGCTTAGCACCCTAAAAAATTTAATTGTAGCATGTTTGATGCATTACAAACCCTTGTGAGGTGCTAGGTAAACCCAACAAATCATGCAATGTCTTATACAAAACCAGATATTGCTTATACACTTGCTGTAGAAAGCATATATTAATCCAATCTTGGAGAAACAAAGGGATGCAGTTATGAAGATTAGAGGATGTTCTTGGTATATGATAACGACAGCCTCCTCCGGGAGGCAGTTAGCAGTTTAGGCTTCCAAGGTGATCTGGATGACAGAGATGATGTCAGAGTTTTGAGTTTTCCCTCTTCTGAGGATCAGTACATTGGATAGTGTTCCAATAGGGATACCGAGGTAGGTATGGTTCAGGATGCTGGTTATGACTTAATAAATGATACAACCCAAGAAGTTTGTAGGATAAGGTTGTTCATTTATGAACTTGATCCCATCTTGTATCCAGACAAAATTTTTGAGGCGGGGCATCGCTCAGTTTAGGAGATTGTTCATCTCCACGAAGTTGAGATATAGAGAGAGAAGTTGAAACATTGTAGCGGATCCATTCACTGAGACTATTTCTCGAACATGGATGTTCCTCAAACGAGATTTGAGAAACTGATTAGTAGAGAAATTGGGAATTCCATAGCATACAGGATGCGGGTATGCGATACTACAATAATTAGCCTTAAGTGTTAGTGGGAGATTGTTGGATATAGTGCCCTCAAGGCAATTATTGTAATTGCAAGCACACGATTATGATAATTGTGGGAGGACCTATATAGGTAGAACAATCTTACTCGAAATGATAGTATACTATCTGGTTTGTCTTTATCATTGATGTGTACATGTTTTACTTGTTATTACGTATCGCTAATACATAATGATGAAGCTCGTAGGATTCTTGCTTGACTACCAGCATTATGATGGCGATCATATACGTGAGCGCTGGGTAGTCTATAAGCACATCCTTAAATGTCCCTGGTCGTGGGAGTATCGAGACTGGGCATCGATATTCTAGAGTAGACTAGTGTATACGTTTTGAGACTCCGACGAGGGGCGGTGGCCGGACTCACAAGCCATTGGTGTCATATCACCTAAGATAGTATACAGGTGCTCACTGGAGGTGAGTATACTGGACGGACTCGCCGAGAACTTTTAGATGGTATTATATCTATCATCAGATGGAAGTTCTCGAGTGGCATTAGTACATTTTAGTCTTTTAACCCGAGATCGTCATTTGTCTCGTGTGAGTTCCCACTGTACTTTGATTATTACCCTACCACGGCTCAAAGGAGTCGTGCAAACAGGTTTTAATTGGGTGCAGTCCCGAGCCACATGAAAGCAGTGAGCGATTGTCGGGATTCATTTCTCCAGATATTAGGAGTCGATGTCGTACTGTGTTCGATTGGCTATCACCCTAAATCCGTCGCCACAGTAGATGAGATTTACTGATATGAGTTCAGTAGTTTCTCGGTTGGGTGATGAGCTTGATTCCGACACCACTTATTAGGTTATTAGGGGTCTGACGTTTCCACCCCAAGACCCGGTATGCGATACTCTCAGATGAAGAGACCAGGCTATACGGAGATTGTCACATTCAGGCTCAGTAGGGTACGGACGAACTTAATTGTCGACCTCCCTTTTGACAGATACCTGGGCAGCCGTTACGTACAGCTAGTGCCGCTGACATGCTTGTGGTTTTTAGATTTATCCAGTAAATCACTGCCAGCGTATTGTCGAGTCTTTAGAGTCCCACACAGAGGGTTTTCCTGATTTAGGCGATATGATGTAGATGACGTATGTTGGTGCATATAGGGTGTCCGATTAAATATGTGTACTAGCTACACGGATTTTAATCGGACGGTTTATAACACTGGCGGCTTAGGATTAAGCCGGATTATTGAATCATGTTTTGATATAATAATTTATATATATATTTTGAATATGTATATTCTAGTATAATTTTTCACTATTCATTTTTTCTCTCTTGGCTATTTGTATTTTTGTACGAATACGCGTATATGTATTTCTGTACGTATACCGGGTTGTATTCCGTATTTATACGGAATTTGTTCTAGAAGATTAACACTTCATTTCTTTATTTTTCTTTTATAGAAAATCAAAAATGAGGTGGAGGATGAGGTGTAAAGAAGTATGGTGTAGAGAGGTATAACCATGGTTTTAAATATTGATAAAATCATTTGTGGTTACTATTTTTCCATGGTTGAAAAATAATGAGCCATTCTTTTCTACACTTGTGTTTTTTCCCCTTCACTCGAAGACTTAGCCATTTTCCATGGCTTCTTCTTCACCTCCTCCTCCTTATAGGTAGCTCACTTGAACTTAGAAAAGAGAGAAAATATAGTGAAAATATTCCTACATCTCCACTCTCCATTCGTATCGAGCTTGGAGCATCGGTCGCTTCACTAGGTGAAGCCGGAGCTTGGATCGGTTTCCCTCAGGTGAATCTTCTTTAGCAAGAGCGGTTGCCACTCAAGCACGATCTAGACAATATAGACTGTCATGATTCGGAATTGGCATGTGACCGGCACGAGAATTACGTGAAGTATATATGACCCCGCCGTAATTCAAGTAAGCCGAAGCCCAGAAATCTAAACCTTTTTGAGGAAAAAATAGTAGAGGTGCATTTTTGAAACATCGGCATAATGAATTCAAGCCTTTCTTTGAAAAGTATAAGTCATATCATATGAAAATGCAATGATAGTATACTAACTCGAAAACATTTTCATCCTTGAAATTTGGGCAGCACCTCCATTGTATATTTTGATCCAAAACCATACACATGCAATAATATAGGCATCCCCAAGCGGGAGCTAGATTTTCACCAATTGGAGGAATCACAACCATGCAATAAAGCATATATACGATGCCCTATGGCGAAGATCAATCACAGAAAAAATAATAACTAAACCTAAGACACTATCCAGCTCAAAAGAAAGACAATACACCCATCTCGCTCTAAGCCTCAAGAAATATACAAGTCTATGTCTAGGTCTACCAAATATACAAAGTCTGGTTTTTGGTTCATGGAGCTTTAACTAGATACAATAGAAATAATAGGTACAAAGGTGGTCACGATCCAAATGTGTATCCCACCTACCAAAGAAAAACACCCTGAAGAAGGCTGTGTGCCAGCAAGCCGCTATTGATCCGAGCAGTCGAACCTACAAGAAAACTGTTGCACAATGGGGGTGAGTTGCCAACTCGTGAGTAGAAACCATCAGCAAGTAGCAATCGAATGAACAACGATCCCTAGGTCCTACTGTGACATAAAGGTAATACTATGTGGTATCCAGGGTGATCATGTATGCATATGTATCAACAACAATGTTGTGCCAGTAAACAGTATGTAATATCTAGTCATCTAAAATATATGTTGTCTATAGTGCCCTCAAAGTTAAGTATTGGATCGCAGGCACGTGATTTCAATGATTGAGGGAGGACTTATACAGGTAGGACAGTCTTACTCGAGATGATAGTATGCTATCTGGTTTGTCTTCATCATCGTGTACATGCTTTAGGTGACATTACAGATCACTATTACACGTTGATAGAGCCCTTAGGATTCTTGCTTGACTACCAGCAGTATGATGGCGATCATATATGTGAGAGTTGGGTAGTCTATAAGCACATCCTTAAAGTGTCCCTAGTCGTGGGAGTTTCGAGACTGAGCATCGATACTCCGATAGTAGACTAGTGTATACGGATCGAGACCCCGACGAGGGGCGTGGCTGGTCTCACAAGCCATTGGTGTCGGTTGGTTCACTTAAGACGTATACAGGTGCTCATTGGATTATGAGTACAACGGACGGACTCGCCGGGAACATACTAGTTGGTTTTATACCTGTCGTCAGATAGAAGTTCCCTCGTGACATGTGTATAGGTTAGTCCATCGACCTGAGATCGTCATTTTTCTCGTGTGAGTTCCCACCGTGCTTTGATTACTACCCTACCATGGCTCAAAGGAGTCGTGCAAACAGGTTTTAGTTGGGTACAGTCCCGAGCCACATGGAGGCAGTGAGCGGATCGGCAGGGGATTCGTCTCTTCCGGTATTGGGGGTGAGATCGCGCTATGTTTAGGAGA
Organism: Agapanthus africanus; assembly: GCA_030015575.1. Taxonomy (NCBI): domain Eukaryota; kingdom Viridiplantae; phylum Streptophyta; class Magnoliopsida; order Asparagales; family Amaryllidaceae; genus Agapanthus; species Agapanthus africanus. The sequence continues at coordinate 535,523,477 of CM057344.1, forward strand.
GCCATTACACGAAGAACTTAGCCAAGGCAAGTGAGATTTACTGGTAGGTATTCCAGTAGTTTCTCAGGGTGTTCTGGGCTACACTCCGACACGACTTATACCGCTATTGGGGGTCTGACGTTTAGCAGCCCCCTAGGCCCGATATGCGATACTCATAGACGAACGGACCGGACTGTACGGATATTGTCACTAACAGGCTCAGTAGGGTTTCAGGATGAGTTCGCTCATCGGCTTCCCTTTTAGTCAATACATGGGAAGCCATTATGTACAGCTAGTGCCACTGACGTGCTTGTGGTTAAACCCACCGCCAGCATATTGATGAGTCTTTAGAGTCCCCTACAGAAAGTTTCCCTAGTTCGGGCGAAACGTTGTAGAGGCCGTATGGTTTTATGGCAGGGTTCGATCATATACGTGCACTTGTACACGAATCATTATTGGACGGATCATACTAGTGGGCTTTGGTTTAAGCCGGATCCTAGTATTAGATTTGTTGGATTACTTTCGTCTCATTGTATTCGTATTCAGTCGGAATACGGATGCTGGTATGTATATACAGGTGAGGGGTATTCTTGTGATCCGTCACAAGTTTACTTTAGAAGACGCCATTCTATTTCTTGGATTAAACATTTAGATTAATGTTTGATTAAGTGGAAATTGTGAGTGCTAGTCATGATCAAGAGCATTAAATGTGGCATGTGTTTTGTTGATGACTCATGGTGTTATTTTTTGTGCCATGTCCATTTTCATAATTGATTATTGTGTGGAATTGATATGTGGAGAGAGAGGGCAGCCAAGTGATGGCTTGGGTTTGGTTTTTGATTTATCTAGAGCTCTCACAATTTATCCCACACAATAAGCAACCTCTTCTTCTTCTTCACTAGCTTTTCTTGTGCTCATAATTTCTTCATCAATGGCTTTTTCTTCAACCTCCATCCATACCATCTCATGTGTTGAGAATCAATGGATGTCATAAGACAAAGTAATCATACACATTCTCTACTTCACCTTGGACATGTCGGCTAGCAAACTTCATGTTTGAGTTGCTTCGGTTTTGAAATGGGAGCCCGTAAAAAGATTCCTTGACATGGTGCCACTTCGAAGAGGATACCAGAGATCGAGCGAGATCGGAGATGCCGCGAGGAGCTAAGGATGGTGGCTAAAGACTGAAGGACACGGATCGATCGGTATAGCCATTCTATCATCTTTGTAGTTAGCTAGTTTAGAGTTAATGGTACGATCCGGGTGAAAGCCTACATTAGCGCCGGTTTTATAAATTTTTTTGTTCCACGTTTGGCCTCGGATTGACGGCCGGGGCGCTACCGTAGACTTACAATATATGCATGTATACATGTGTGTCATCCAACATGTGTCCATCAACGACACATCAATCATCATGAAACCTGAGTATCCAACATCGACACTCAAAAATATCATAAAACCCGTGTCCAGCATCGACACGTAAATTCTTATATCTCAGGCACCGCATCTTCGGATCGGCTCTCATATCCATTTGATCTCATGACTCCGGTCGGTATCCTCCAGATAACCACCGAGCCCAAACTATCACCGGTAGGTAGTGCATCCCCTGCCGGGCTCATCGTCTATCTATACGATCTTCTTGCTTTGAAGTACCGTACCGGGTCCACCATGTACCCGCAGATGGTGCCTCCTCACTCTTCGAATCGGGTATCACATAGCTCAGAATCGAGAAAACTCATAGCGGACGCCACAAATCACATCACGAGAAACCGCGTTTCTAAAACAATCATAAGACTTGTTAAAATATACCAGCGGTTCTCAAATCCAAAGATCTCATGAAAACAACATCTCAATGCATGTAACCATAAGGTGCAATATATGCAAGCATAGAACAGTACTGTAAGCATCTCAAGTATTATCATGCAAGCATGTCATGTGATAATTACTAAACAATGATTGTACTTTTCAGTCAAGAGCAATACAGTGATATAGAAGTTCTACTGTATAAGTGGCATGGCAATTACCGATGATGAATGTGTAAGCCGGCAAATCTGTGTAAGTGTAACATGCGCATCATCGGTAATAGTGCAGGTGTACTAGCAGATGAATCCATATACAAGTAAGTGCTGGGAACATAGTATATATGTCACAAGTAAAGGATACAACATAAGCATGACGGTATAAGGTACACGACTACACCTAGATTAATCAATATAAACCATTATCCACCAAGGTGTTTAGAAATTAATGATTCTCTGAATCAAGAAAATCCAAAAGTCGGCGATCGAGCCTCAAAGTATCAGATGTGGCGCTATCATCGAACATCATCCTCAAGTCACGAGTGCGGACTAATCATCTGGTATATCTTATCGCGTACGGTAATCCATCGTACAGTGTCATCAAACAGAATAAGGATCTATCGTCCTATACATAATATCATCTCTAATTCTCATATATATATCTCGGCATAAGTATATGTGTATATATATCGCCTAGCATCCGTATATCAACATATCAATTCAAGTCATCTTGTTTTATCATATTCTCATTTCATCATATCAACATCTCAATTCAAGTCATCTTGTACTTATCATTATGATTATATCCGTAGGTACTTAAGCTTTGGTTTCTCCAATTATATTCTACATATCGGTTCTCCTATTACTACGGTTGCGGGGGTGCTATACGCCATCCACCCGACTTCCCCCATAAATATAGATATACTCACCTGAAATATCTTTGCTTTAGCCGAAGTCGATGAACTTCTTGTTCTCCTTTGTCGTCTCGGAAGTCCATGCGAAGGTACCTACAAATCAATACACATCGTAACGATATCAAAACCAAATCCGAAACCGATACGGCACGTGAAGTGCTCATAGTTTAGAACCTATAGCCTACGCATGCAAGAACAACCAAATAACCCTCAACGTTAAAGTACGGACGTCCAACGACTGTGCCAAAACTCAAATACCAAAACCAAGTTTTCAGAAATCGGAAACCCGAAATCAGCAACATGGAAAAACACTCCCAGATTCTACCCTAGGTGAAATTAGGAGATTTTTGCATATAGGGTAGGTCTATACATTAGATAACAGAGCTAGGGACCCAAAATCCACACCAATTCATCAAGACTAGGCCGCAATTGGCCAATTGGAAGGATAGGGGCTCGGGTTTCTAGGGTAAATTCTTGATAGCCTGCACACCTCACTGTGATGGCAACTTATTTTATAGAGCTCTCGGATCATAGCAGATTCTACAGAGTCGTCCCAAATCGCCAAAAACCGATATCAGGAAAATTCTAAGTTCGTGGTTTAGGGTTCTAGTCTCAAGTTTATCAAGAATATCATCACTAATGGCTTGGGATTACTAACTAAACCTCAATCGCATCTCTACTACTCAAATTCTCTACTAACGATTATCCTAGAATTTTCGAAGATCACTAATCTAACTTAATCAGACTCTAAACATAATTAGGAGGTTAAGAAACTAAATAACAAGAAAAGTGAAGGGTTTACCTCTTGGAGCAACTGAAGAAAATTCCACGATGGTTCAAAGTGCTCAAAATCCAAACTTGAGCTTGTTATGGGGTGTAAGATGAGATTGTGGTCATTTTTATCGAATGTGGTGTAGGGTTTTGATGAGGATTTTGAGGTGTTTTGGAGGTGGTAGTGGAGTTGGAGGGTGAGGTGAAGGAAGAGGATGAAGGAGATGAGGTGAAGAAAAAAGAGAAATGAAATGAAAAAGAATGAAGCCATGGTCAAGGATATGACCCCCTCTCTCTTTCTCTCTCTCTCTTTAGCCCATGCCTCAAAGTCCCCCTCCATGTCATCTTTGTCCCCCATTTCCTTTTTCTTTTCTCATAAAAACCACAAGTCCACAAATACAATGAACCATGCATGAAACAAATACAACATATCATGGTGCACTAGCCATGGTTAATACAAAAGTGGATTTGACTTAATACATGATTAGTAGTGCACTAATCAAGTTTAACATAAACTTGCATATAATTAATTGCATAATTATTTATAAAATATCCAAATCTAATAAATACCTTTATAGTTAATAATACATATTAATCTCCAATTATTTTCCAAATATTGGTATATAATTATACCATTTTACGAAAACCCCAAATTCATACTCGAATAGTTTTCGTGAAATTTATTATTTTATTATTTAAATTCCAAAAATATTATTTTATATTTCTGAAATGTTACATACATGGAGCTTGGAGGGGTCTTCCACGATTGGGTGGACACGCGTCGAAGGTAGTATTCCGTATCTTTGATACTTGGTTTTCTAATTTAAGAGTTTGGATCGATTCTATGTTTAGGGTTCCTTCGTGTTTGCTCGAAAGTTTTGTTCTCCATCCGCGCATCCGCTGCGCCGCGGGCACTAGGGAACCCTACATGTATACCGCAAAAAAATGAGAATAATACGAGCATAGCAGAAAAAAGAAATTGTAAACACAACAGTATAAAATACATAGCTACATATGAGCCATACAGTTATAGTTTAAAATAGTACGAATCGTTGTTTTTAGAAAAATAGGGGCTACGGTATTTTTGAGAAAAAAGATACCATTTGAAAATCCATAGCGTCCCTTGAGATTGTCATTTAAAAATGCATAACGATTCGTTAGTTTTGAAAATAGGTATGGCTCTAATTATACCCTAATATCTACTTAAGTGATTAGAAAACAATAATTTTCCGAGTCGATACATCCATAAGTCGGTGATCCAGGCTCATAATATCGCGTATGGTATAATCCATCGTACGACGTCATCAAGTCAAGAGTGCGGATCAATCATCGTGCACATCATATCACGTACGGTATAATTCATCGTACAATATCATCAAATCAAGTGTGTGGCTCAATCATCATGTACATCATATCACGTACGGTGTAATCCATCGTATGATATCATCAAATCAAGGGTACAGATCTACGGTCACGTATATCCTATCATCTCATCTAGCCCCATATCGTCACATGTTATATCATCTCGTATCGTATTATGAACATATATATCGCCTAATCTTTATATAATATAATATATCATATCGTATCCTGCCATTTCATCTCATATCCTGTAACATAGCCTCGTGACATCATGTCCGATCATATCGACTCATATCATTATAACTTATCATATCCTCATCTCGTGATGCTATGTCAAAGTTATCCTTAAACTTACATGTATACACACACACACACATATGTGTGTGTGTGTGTATGTGTGTGTGTGTGTGTGTGTGTACAATATATATACTAATGGCTCAAGGTTAAGAAAATAAGAACTAAGGACATACCTCTCGACGAGTACGCTTACTATCGCCTATTGTCTCCTAGAACCCTATTAGCTAAGTGTACATATCTAATATTTATATATATAACTGTATACCAAATACCCTAATACTACGGTTGCGGGGGTGCTATACGCCATCCACCCGACTTCCCCCATAGATATATATCTACTCACCTACTATTCTCGCTCTAGCCGAAGTCGATGAATGCCTTGCTCTCCTTCATCGCCATAGAAGCCTACGCGAATGTACCTACAAATCAAATCATATCGTATCGAAATCAAAATTAAAATCAAATACGAAAATCGATACAGCAAGCAAACGTACATAGGTTAGAACCCATGGTCCACGCATGCAAGAACAACCAAACAGCTCCCGACGCTGACATACGAACGTCAAACGATCGAGTCAAAACTCAAATATCAAAAACCAAGTTTCAAAAATCATAAAATATCGCCAGAAATCATGTAAAGCGACTCTAGATTTTTATTAATATAAAATTAGACAGGGTAGGTCTATTTATCTAAAAAGTGAGCTACAAACCAAGTTTCAGACCCTAACTCCAAAATTGGGTTGCAAATTGCGGCCAAATCGAATAAAACAGTGGCCAAAAGATGAAAGCTTGGGCTCGGATTTCTAGGGTAGCTTCCTAGTGGTCTGCATATCTCACTTTATCTGCTATAAAATTTTCAGAGTTCTAGATTCATCCCAGATTCCATTTGAATATCAAAAGTCAATGAAAAACCGATATCGGAAATTTCTAAGTTCATCTTTGAACATTCTAAACTCATTTTAATCAAGGCTAACACCACTACTAGGCCAGTAGACACTTACTAAACCTCCACTAACCTCTACTACAAGTTTTATCCACTAATTCTCATCCTAGAATTTTTCATGTTCACTAAACATTAACTTTTAAACTCTAAACTAGTGTAGGAGGTTAGGAAACTTAAACACTTAACTAAAAGTGAGAGGATTACCTTAAAAGAGCAACTCAAGAAAATTCTAAGATGGAAAAATGAACTCAAGACTAGAAATTGATCCCGCCATGATGCTTGTAGTGATGCGAGGAACATTATTTATGAAGGGAACATGGGATTTTGATGAAGTTTTGGAAAGGTTGTATGGTGGTAGAAAGGGTGGTGAAGGAGTTAAAGAAAATGGAGGAGGAGATGAAGAAGAGAAAGAAGATGAAGAAATGAAGAAGAGGGAAGATGGTTGTAGAATCTTCCCCTCCCCCCCTCTCTCTCACAACGATGTTTTCTTGACCCCCTCATCATTATTATATCTTTACTTTTTCCTTTTCTCATTTTTCCTTTTTAAAACAATTTAAAAACAAAAGTAAAAATGTAACCATACATGAAACACAATAAAATGTGGCATGGCACATTAACACATGGTTAACAAAAACAAGCTTGGTTTAAACACATAATTAGTGAAATACTAATCAAGTTTAATATAAACTTGTATATAAATAATTGTATACTAATTTATAAAATGCCCAAATCCAATAAATGCCTTCATAATTAATAATTCATATTAATATTCCAATTATTTTCTAAATTATATATATATAATTATACCATTCCATTAAAACTAATTTCCATACTTTTATAATATTCATAAAATTTATTATTTTATTATTTAAATTCAAAAAACAATATTTTATATTTCTGAAATGTTACAATCTTCCCCCCTTAAATAAATTCGGTCCTCGAATTTAAAATTTAAACCCCCCAAATATTAAAACATTTCAATAAATCAATCAAATCAACGGGGCTCCGAATATCATGAATACGTAAGAATATCACAGCGCATCGTGTGCACATGAAAATGAATACAAAACTAAAAAATCGAAACTCCGTCAAGCGTCACGCAATCATGGGAGTTATGATGAAAATACAAGTTTCAAAATCTACTGTAAAAATCAGACATAATATAATCAAGGCTATATAATTTATATATAGTATGCTTGCTTGTGAAATCGTCTAAACAACTGAATAAAAATGCATGCAAAATTCTTTTCAAATCACCGTGTGATGTGTATATCACGACAAAAGTAGCGGACGTTAATTTTGTAAATAAATAGCTAAATATCTATATAGGTTTTGCTTAACATATACGTCCCGCCTTTTGAAAATGATTTAGAAGGGTTTTCTTGGTAAAATTTCGTGTCACTCATAGACATGTAGAAAAATATTGAGACTATAGCTCTTTTTGAAAATCCCTCCGGTAAATACCGATGCATGCAAAAATACCCAGTTACTGTCCTCTGGCCAGTCCTGTTCAGTTACTATACCATATAGTATATATCATAAAAATATGATGCTCGAAAGAAATCAATCTTAATAAGTGTATACAAAAATACCACGTGCGTCTGGTGCGCACGAAAATCAGAGTCAAATCCAAGTGCTACGAATGTGTACGAAAGCAAGAACTGTGTGCAACAGGTGTGCATAACAACGATATCAAGTGCATCTAGAGTGCACAAAAATCTCGACTAAGTGCAACTAATGTGCATGAAAAATCTCGATTAGGTACATCTGGTGTGCACAAAATCATATCAAGTGCGCCTAGTATGCGCAAGAATCTAAATCAAGTGTGTCAGGTTCGCACAAAAGTATCTAGTGACATAAACAAATATTAAGTGCACTAGGTGCACGAAAACATACATCTAGTGCACTAGGGTGCACACAAACAAATATTAAGTATATGAATCGAGATCAACGGTATACAACATGCACGAAATCAAAATCAAGTATATCGAGATGTATGAAATCATAAACATGTGCAACTACGTGCACAAAACCCATATCAATGCACTGAAAGCGCACGTGAACTACACCGAGTGCATAAGTCAAAATCAAGTACATACTATATGCACGAAATCAAAATCAAGTATATCAGAGTGCACAAAATCAAAATCGACTGTATCGGGATACACAGAATCACAAATATGTGAAACAAGTGCACAAAGCCAAATCGAGTGCAATGGGTCTGCACAAAAACAAAAATCAGTATAACCGATATATAAAAATATGAATCAAGTGCAACTACAGTGCACGAAAATATCAATCATGAAACTAATCATCAAAATATCAGAATCAAAACGATGGAAACGCGATATCCGAATCACCAAAACACAAATCACAATTAAATGACATTGAGGTATACCTTCTTCAATGTCGAAAGGTGCCGGTGCACCCAAGCTGGCAGAGCAAGAATATCTACCTGCCTCCTGCCCATGGTCTGGCGTCCTCGGTCCCTGGGTTCTTATTTTTCTCTGTGGATCACCAATTGCATAACTTTTCGGCTCGACAGCCTGGTTAGGAGTAATGACGGAAACAGTCCCGCTCTGGCGCTTCTTTGAACATCTTCTGGCCAATTAACATGGCCACTCGTAATGCAGCACGTCAACGATGGCAGCCTCTGGCCCTCTGAGTACGTGTGATACCACCGATCCTGAGTCCAAATCTTTATCGCTATGGTGTCCTAGAAAGAATCCGCTACGGTCTCTTCCGATCTCACCTCTGCCGAACTGCCCAAAGACTGGCACTCTTTACTTAATCCGCTTAAGTTCCGAGACAACTGCAATATCATCACAACCTTTCTTCTGAAAATGTAGCTATATCCAATACTCTTGCATACATATCGAGCTTCTGGTATCAACGGAGAAGAACGACTCATTAAGAGTTCACACGAATCTCGTATCCATTTTCCTTCAATATTGACCAACTCGGAATCATCTCTTCGTAGCTGTGTGGATTGCAATCCAATTTGGCTATAAGCATATTCAAAGTCTCTCGTAAGGACTCAAAGTTATGAACTCGTGTATCTTCACCACTTTGTGGAAGATATCTGGCCAATTACGTCCTCGGAAACTCGTCCAAGTCATCAGAGGAATGCAAATTTTCCCCCTTTCTCAATCAACTCACAACACGTCTGGATGAGGCCCCTTCTAACTGAAGCTAGTCAACTTAATGATCTCACATCGGAGCATCCAAACGGACAAAATGTCCTAGTCTCCTATCCAAGGGTGACTAGCAATCTTCTGTTACATCCCTGCCTGTAAATTTGTGTGGCTTCAGCTTTTAAAATCTGGAGGCGATATCTTGTCAATCTCAGCAACAGCTAGTTTATCTATCCGCACGGTAGCAATCACATCGATTTCTGGAGTAAGCTATACCTCAACGGTCTTCTCAATCTGGCCGGTCTCAAGCGATGGCCCGATCATCTAGTGCAGATCCCGAACGCTCGTGTCAAACAAGAAATCCTAGTAAAACAATAAATCGATATGTTCCTACGTCGTCGGAAGAATATCATGATCAGTCCTCGTCCTTAACGAGCTCGCTCTGACCGCATCTCTAGCCGCAGCTCTCTCTACTCTCGTAGCCTTGGTGACAGGAACCGCAAACAAACATCGATGATGATAGATTATACGAATGAATAGAATAACGGATCTCAAGAAATATACATCCTAAGGTCACTTAAGTGGAGCAGTGTATTGTAAGTATGCCGTGGAACATACACACGGTATGTCACTCTACTTAAGTTACCTACTCCATCAACCAAGGTCAACCTACATGAAGAAAGTTCGGGCCTAATACCCCCTCAGTCAAGTCTAAGTTCCGTAAAGTCAAGCCTAGGTTCCGAAATATATATACGCCCTAGACTCCGCATAGTCAAATCTAGACTCGAACCAAGACTAAATCTAACGATCTGATACCAAATTTGTCACGACCTAGAATTGGAACGTGACTGGAACTTGAATCACGTGAAGTCTATAGGACCCCACTGTAACCCAAGTAAGCCGAAAGGCCAGAAATCTAAACCTTTTTAGGAAAATAGTGGAGGTGAAGTTTTGAAATAAAGGTATGATAAAATCATGTTCTTTCTTTAGATGAATAAGTAATGTTATATGAAAATACAAGTGGGTTGTGTACTATAGTTGAAAACATTTTCATCATTTGAAATTTGGGCAGCACCTCCTTTGTAAATTTTGATCCAAAAACAAAATATAACAACAATAGTATTGGCATCCTCAAGCGGGTGCTAGCTCTTCGCCAATTGGCGGAAACAACCATATGAATACAAATATACGACGCCTAAGACGAAGATCAACACAGAAAGAAAATAAAGAAAACCGAAACATTATCAAATCCAATATAGGAATATATACAAGTCTCGACTCGAGATACAAAGAATATACAAACCAGTTTCTAGGGCTACCAAATATACATAGTCTGGTTGATAGAGCTTTTAACTAGATACAAATGAATAATGAATATACAATGGTGGTTACGCTCTGTACTGTAACCTACCTACCAATGCAAATCATCCAGAAAAGAGCAATGTGCCAGCAAGCCGCGACCGAATCCGAGCTGTCGATCCTGCAAGAAAACTATGGAAAACGGGGGTGAGTTGCCAACTCATGAGTAGAAGACATTACCAGATAGAAATCGAATGTATGACGATCTCCTAGGTCATACAGTAATATAATAATAATAATATCGAGTGGTAACAAGGGTGATAGAGTAAACATAAGTATAATAATACTAATATAATCGTGCCCGTGTCATAATCCGGTACCATGCCATCTGTATCATATATGTGTGTATAGGTGTATCATCTAACGTGTGTCCATCAACGACACACCAAATCAACATAAAAAATCTATGTGCCCAACATCGACATTCGAAAACATCATAAAACCCGTGTCCAGCATCGACACGTAAATCCTCATATCTCGGGCGCCGTCTCATCGGATCGGCCCTCAAATTCATCTGATCACACGACTCCGGTCGGTATCCTCCAGATATCCGCTGAGCCCAGTACTATTACCGGTTGGTAGTGCTCCCCTGCCGGGCACAACGTCTCTCTATACGATCTTCTTGTCCCGGGGTACCGTACCGGGTCCACCATGTGCCCGCAGACGGTGCCTCCTCTGTCCTCGAATCGGGTATACACATAACTCAAAACCGAGAAAACTCATGGTGGACGCCACACATCATATCAAGAGAAACCGCGTTTTTAAAACAATCATAAGTTTTCAAAATGTATCTGCGGTTTCTCAAATCCAGAAATCTCATGAAAACCGAAATCTCATATGCAAAACCAATAATGAAACAATGTGTACAAGCACAGAACAAATCCGTAATGCATAACCAGTGTGTTTATATGAGCATGGTATCTAACTAAGTAAGATATACAATAACTGATCTAGTAAATGTGGTATGGGTACTAAACAATAACTAAAAAGCTATAGGCTACTAGGTTATATGGTGAGGTAATGATTTCTAATGTGTACGCGGCATAGCTATTACCGATGATGAGTGTGTCAACCGGCGAGTATGTGTATGTGCAACATGCGCATCATCGGTAATGGTGTGTGTCCTAGCAGACGATATCATGCAAGATAAGGAAAGAACGTGGTATGTATACCGCAAAAAAAATGAGAATAATACGAGCATAGCAGAAAAAGGAAATTGTAAACGCAACAGTATAAAATACATAACTACATATGAGCCATACAGTTATAGTTTAAAATAGAACGAATCGTTGTTTTTAGAAAAATAGGGGCTACGGTGTTTTTGAGAAAAAGATACTATTTGAAAATCCGTAGCGTCCCTTGAGATTGTCATTTAAAAATGCATAACGATTCATTAGTTTTGAAAATAGGTATGGCTCTAATTATATCCTAATATCTAATTAAGTGATTAGAAAACAATAATTTTCTGAGTCGACAGATCCATAAGTCGGTGATCTAGCCTCATAGTATACATATGGTATAATCCATCGTACGACATCATTAAGTCAAGAGTGTGGATCAATCATCATATACAGCATATCACGTACGGTATAATCCATCGTACAATATCATAAAATCAAGTGTGTGGCTCAATCATTATATACATCATATCACGTATGGTATAATCCATCGTACGATATCATCAAATCAAGGGTACGGATCTACGGCCACGTACATCCTATCATCTCATCTAGTCCCATATCGTCACATGTTATATCATCTCGTATCGTATTATGAACATATATATCGCCTAATCTTTATATAATATAATATATCATATCGTATCCTGCCATTTCATCTCATATCCTGTAACTTAGCCTCGTGATATCATATCCGATCATATCGACTCATATCATTATAACTTGTCATATCCTCATCTCGTGATGTTATGTCGAAGTTATCCTCAAACTTACATGTATACACACACACATACAAACACATATCTGTGTGTATGTACAACATATATACTAATGGCTTAAGGTTAAGAAAATAAGAATTAAGGACATACCTCCCGACGAATACGCTTACTATCGCCTATAGTCTCCTAGAACCCTATTAGCTAAGTATACATATATATATATATACCTACCTAATACCCTAATATTACGGTTGCGGGGGTGCTATACGCCATCCACCCGACTTCCCCCGTAGATATACATCTACTCACCTACTACCCTCGCCCTAGGCGAAGTCGATGAATGCCTTGCTCTTCTTCGTCGTCCCGGAAGCCCGCACGAATGTACCTACAAATCAAATCATATCGTATCGAAATCAAAATCAAATCCGAAAACCGATACGGCAAGCAAAACGTACATAGATAAGAACCCATGGTCCACGCATGCAAGAACAACCAAACAACTCCCGACGTTGACGCATGAACGTCAAACTACCGAGTCAAAACTCAAATAACAAAAACCAAGTTTCAAATATCATAAAACATCGCCAAAAATCATGTAAAGCGATTCTAGATTTTTATTAATGTAAAATTAGACTTTTTTGCATACATGGTATGTCTATTTATCTAAAAAGTGAGCTACAGACCAAGTTTCAGACCCTAACTCCAAAATTAGGCTATAAATTACGGCCAAATCGAATAAAACGGTGGCCAAAAGATGAAGGCTTGGACTTAAGTTTCTAGGGTAGCTTCCTAGTGGTCTGAATATCTCACTGTATCTGCTATAAAATTTTCAGAGTTCTAGAGTCATCCCAGATTCTATTTGAACATCAAAGTCAATAAAAAACCGATATCAGAAATTTCTTAATTCATCTTTGAACATTCTAAACTCATTTTAATCAAGGCTACCACCACTACTAGGCCAGTAGACATTTACTAAATCTCCACTAAGCTCTACTACAAGTTTTATCCACTAATTCTCATCTTAGAATTATCCAAGTTCACTAAACATTAACTTTTAAACTCTAAACTAGTGTAGGAGGTTAGGAAACTTAAACACTTAACTAAAAGTGAGAGGATTACCTTAAAAGAGCAACTCAAGAAAATTCTAAGATGGCCAAATGAACTCAAGACTAGAAATTGATCCCACCATAATGCTTGTAGTGATGTGAGGAACATTATTTATGAAGGGTACATGGGATTTTGATGAAGTTTTGGGAGGGTTGTATGGTGGTAGAAAGGGTGGTGGAGGAGTTAAAGAAAATGGAGGAGGAGATGAAGAAGAGAAAGAAGATGAAGAAATGAAGAAGAAGGAAGATGGTTGTAGAATCTTCCTCTCTCCCTCTCTCTCTCACAACCATGCTCTCTTGTCCCCCTCATCATTACTATATCTTTCCTTTTTCCTTTTCTCATTTTTCCTTTTTAAAACAATTTAAAAACAAAAGTAAAAATGCAACCATACATGAAACACAATAAAATGTGTCATGGCACATTAACACATGGTTAACAAAAGCAAGTTTGGTTTAAACGTATAATTAATGAAATACTAATCAAGTTTAATATAAACTTGTATATAAATAATTGTATACTAATTTATAAAATGCACAAATCCAATAAATGCCTTCATAATTAATAATTCATATTAATATTCCAATTATTTCCCAAATTATATGTATATAATTATGCCATTCCATTAAAACTAATTTCCATACTTTTATAATATTCATAAAATTTATTATTTTATTATTTAAATTCCAAAAATAATATTTTATATTTCTGAAATGTTACACCCAATGAGCACCTGTATACTATCTTTGGTACCGTATACCAATGGCTGCGGGACTGGCCACCTTCCCTGACGGGGATAAGAAGCGTATACACTAGTCTACTCTGGAGTATCGATGCCCAGTCTCGAAAATCCTACGACTAGGGACAAGTTTAAGGTTGTGCTTATAGATTACCCAACCTCCCACTAGTGTGGCTGCCATCACAACTCTAGTAGTCAAGTAAAGATTCTAGGGCCTCTATCAACATGTATTAGCGATACGTTAAAAGAAATATATACACATGTTAAGATAGAATCAAACCAGACAGCATACTATCATATTGAGCAAGACTGTTATTATATTTGTGTACATCCCAAGTTTCCAAAATATAATATACAATCCAATACTATACAATAATGGCCTTTAGGGCATATATCATTAACAGTCTGGATAGCTGATGGGACCATGTTCGTAAATTAACTCTAAATCCAACAAACTTCTTAGACTGTATCTTCCACTGAATTTAATTAGTATCATGCGCCATGTCTTGCTCAGTATCCGCTTGGACCTCCTGTCCAATATACTGCCCCTCAGAAGAGGGTAAACTTTAATTCTGACAGTCACTCTGTCATCCAGGTCATCTTGGAAGCCTGAAATGATAATCGCCTCCTTAAGGAGGCTGCCGTTACCATATACCAAGAATATCCTCTTATGTTCATAACTGCTTCCCAATATTTCTCCAGGATTGGATTAATATCTGCTTATTGTAGCTGGTGCAAAAACAATATCTGGTGTGGTACTTGACAAAGCATGATTAACTCAATTGCCTAAGCAAGTGATATGTCATTCATGCAAATCTCTCTCCTCATCAGTCTAGAAGACATCTCTTTAGAGAGGGTGACTTCATCAGCTGTGGGTACACCACCACACCAGGAGTCTTCCATTCTAAAACACTTTAGAATAGTGTCTATCTATTGAGACACTTTCCAAATCTAGATCTAAAACCATAGATCTAGTCACCAAAATCCCTGCTATTTTGTCCAGATCCTATGTAGAGAAACACCTTGTGATAACCACAGTATAACCGATCGTAATATAGGAACATCACTTCCTATCAAGAGCATGTCATTAAAATACTAGGACATCACTCCCTACTACCTTCTTATCAGGTCTATCTGTTATTCTGATGAAGTCAAACTCTATAACTGTCAAATCAAAAATATATGATCTATCTCCGTTATACTTACTTTAGTCTATAAATAGACATAAGCTACTGGCCCACCACACTTCCGCTGCTCCCACTGACTACAACAACCCTCTGGCAGAGTCATATACATGTGCACTTCTAAAACTAATTTAGAACGACGTTATAGTCATCCACCTGCCAGATCTCATAGTCTAGGACAACAGTGGTGGCAAGCTTTGTTTATCAAAACCTCTCTGTCACCGTCTTTGAGGAGACCAAAATACCTCTTAGGTGGCTGAGGTTACCCACCAAATCTGCGGAGTGGCTAATGGACTGTCGAATTCAATTGAATCCTTAGGTTCTATTAAATTTTTAGTAATCGTTTGTGGTTCTGGAATCACTTCCAGTTCTACCATACTCCCACTAATGTTTTCTGGAAAAAAATTCATTTTACTAAAATGGGTGGTTAGTTAAGAACAATATAGCTATTGATCTTGCAAATGGTAAATTGTTAACCCCCATCAAAGCCCGGGATAACCCATAAACTTCCATTACTGAAACGTGCCTTGAGTTTATCCGGATTCTGGTTTTAAGCATAAGCCAGACAACTCCATATACCTTAACATCGTTAAGATATGAATCCATTCTATATCCAATATAGAAACAAATGCACTAATTTAATTGGAACTAGATTCAAAATACATGCAGCCGTTTGCAGTGCATTTCGAATAAATGGAAGATGGCTATGCAGCATTACTTATCAAGGAGCACATCCACGGATGAGTAACCTGAGAGAGGCGCATGTTCTCTGATATATTACTTACGACAGAATACCTAATATAACTATCTACATCTTCGATCACCTTGAAGAATCCTGATACTTGCAATGTATGGTTCTCCACTTTTTTCTTATATCTATAACTTCTCAGAATTTGGACGTTGTATTTCAACGAAATGCATGTCTAAAATTAGGGAAGTCATAAGTAAACGGAATATAATATGAGTACCAACTCCTTGTCCTAATGGACATTGGACAACATACAATACTTTGTATAAGTTTTCTGAGTTTAATAACTCAAACCCTGTGCGTCGTAAGTTGAAAACTGTATTATGGTTAAGAAGAATTACACCGTAATTGATTGCACCATACCTAATCATCAACTGATAAAGGTAAATGTCAAAACGTAATTTCAAAAAGTTATATCTCACTTTATAAAATAAACGTACAGATATATCAATTTGAAATTGGTGCATAACAACGGATATTCAAAACCAAATATTTGTCGTTAAGAAAAACCCAGGAGGCTTCCTCAAATATCACCAATTACAAAGAATTCTGATATTAAGAATCTAATCACCCAATTCGCAATACTCTACTCCCACTCAACATCTGTAACGCCATACAGATGTGAGAATCAAGTCTGGTATGTACATACCCTGGAGTCAGAATCTAATTGGGAAAGCAGTTTTCAATTAACACCGCACAGTAAAACTGAAACATGAAAATGTTTCGAAGGGGTGGTCTGGTATTCCTAGTAATGCCTCTTCCACTATCCAGATTCATGACAGTAGTCGCAAATTTCCTTGCCCTCACTTCAATCTCTTTATATGTCTTTACTTCTTACCTTCTGTACACCCTACTTAGGCTAATTGGTTTTCTTTTTTCCCTGCCTTTCGGCACCTTCCTAAGGTTTGGAAGAAGACAATCCAATAAGCGTAATAGGTGTACTCTCCTAATACTAGGAGCCCTCTCAAGCTGAGAGAAGATAAAGGGAAAATACAACCGAATAATCCTATTCAATTTTTTCAGAACCAGAATCCATTCTCGAACTGAAATAAGTTTCTTCGAGTTCACATGTAACTATATGATGGAATACCCAAGAAATATGGATCTTCATAGTGATATAGAGTGTTCTGGAGAAATGCAAAGGGGAAGTAGGAGTGGCAGGGATATATGCGGCTTTGTGGTGAATCATGACAATCCAAAGCCAAAGTGTGTAAGAAAATTCGGTTAACTTGGTTCATGAGTTTTAGTTTAAGGTCAGGTCATGGTCACTGCCAAAGAGAGAGAGAGAGAGAGAAAAGAAACACTCAGCGTGCACTCTAATCTAGATTAGATTGGTTAATAACTTTATCTAATCAGGATGGCTCCCACCGTTTCCTCGAATTCTCCTTCAAACCCTAAAAGGAGAACTAGTCGGGATCATCTGAAAATCACTCGAGAAGTAACACCTCCTCATCAGTGGGAATCAAGACCCAACTATCATCGCATGATAACTTGATGGAAGCCACCCAAGTCACCATACTCCAGAAGGTATGCTCATGTAGGGTTGCCTAGCACGGCGGCAAGGTTTCGGGAGGTATTGTCCATGCCATTTTTAACAATTTGCCTTGCTAGCTAACCCTAACCCTAGAATCATAACTAGAAAATCCGACGATACTAAATGTAAACACTTTACATCTAAGTGAATGAGAGAATACAACCTTTGTAGACCGGTCCTTCACTTCTAAAGCTCCATGTCGTGGTCCCTTCGCTGCAAGTTGTGAAGACCCGGACTCTAGTAAGGGTTCACATGAAGAAACGAACAAGCTTGCTCAATGACTTCGAGGCCGAAAATGATCTACGTCGAGGAGACTCGAGCTCATGTTACCTCTTCACTAAATTAGGATTTAGTGAAGCAAACACCCTAAACTAAATGACTAATAGTAGAGGATGATGAAGTAGGAAATGGGCTCTCTTTAGTTTTCTTTTTCTCATAATATTTTCTCCATTTTCCAAAAGCTAGTGAGCTTTGAGGAAGAAGATGAAGAAATCTCTCATGATCAAAATCAAGTGGAGAATGATAACCATGGGTGAGTTAATATCAAATATTAACCCATGTAGAGACTTTACCATGGCTAATAATAATGGTTGGGTTTATAAATAACTTAAGCAAAATAAAAGTTGTGGACTAAGTCAATGAACAAGCAAGCTTCTCCAAGCTTCTTGCCATGACAAAATTCCCACAATTTTGATTTACTAAAATAAATAAAACCCTACATTATGCATAGCATGGTGTAAGTCACACACACACCAAGAAGCATGTATCATCAAGCATGACACAAAACATGTACACAAATATATATCACATATATACTATGTGTACAATCAAGTGAGAAAAGAAATCATAAGTGAGCAAATATTAGTTAATGTAATGTAATATATCAAATTACACATTAAATTATTAAATCAATACTTGATTTAATAATCCGGCTATATTATATACAACCGTCTAATATCATATGAATCAACTTATCGAATCAACACTTGATCCGATAACCCGGCTATATCATATATAATCGACTGATATCACATATCGTGAGAATAGAATACGGTATCACATATCGCATTAATCTCGGTCTCGCACATATCACATATGTGCTCCTACTCCGTTTCGCATGAACTAGGAAACCTCTGTGTATGACTCTAAAGACTCTCAATACGCCGGCAGTAGGTGATGATCATATCAAACACCCACAAGCCGCAAGCGGTCTGGTAAACGTAACGGTCACCCGGGTATTGAACGATCAGAAGATCAACAAGCAAGCCTGCTCATATCTCTGCGAATCCAATCAGTAACACTACCGTACAGTCCGGTCTCTTCGTCAGATATATCGCATATCACAGCCTGGGGGTGGTATAACGTCAGACCCCAATAGCCTGATAAGTCATGCCGATGCAAGGTCTATAACGGTTCGAGAAACTACTGATAACACTTACCAGTAGATCTCAACAACCCTGGCCAGGGATTTCCTGTTATGGCCAATTGAGCATAGCGCAACATCAACTCCTAATACCGGGAGAGAAGAAACCCCTCCTATCGCTCATTGCCTCCATGTGCCTCGGGACTGTACCCAAAAACCACCTTTTTGCACGATCTCTTGATCGTGGTATGGTGGAAATCAAAGCACAGTGGGAATCACACAAGACTTTATGACGATCTCGGGTCTACAGACTAACCTGTACCGGTGTCACCGAAGAACTGCTATCCGACGATAGGTATAATACCATCTAGGAGTTCTCGGGGAGTCCGTTCAGTATACCCAGTCTCCACTGAGCACCCGTATACCTTTTATGATGTCAAACACCAATGGATGTGTGATCATGCATCGCCCATCATATGGGTCGAGAAGCATATACGCTAGTCTACTCTGGAGTATCGATGCCCTGTCTCGAACATTTGAAGGAGTGCTTACCGACTACCCTGTCCCCACTAGTATGATCTGCATCATAATCCTGGTAGTCAAGTACTCATCCTAAGGGCTTTTTCAACATGTAATAGAACAATAAGTGTACATGTTAAGATAACTAGCAACCAGATAGCATACTATCATGTCGAGCAAGAAAGTCCTCCCTATATATGTCCAAGCATCCACTACAATATACATCACATGTACAGTAATGGCCTCTAGGGCATACATATAACTAACAGCTCATACTTGGCAAGTTTCCTTTATATTTGAAACTCCCGATATGGTTCTTGCCCCATGCGCTTATGACCTTGACTTTGGCCAACAAATCATAACATGCAAGTCAAGTTCTACCCATCATTATCCAGATTAATTTATACCCACCCGTACATACCTTTGACTTTGGCCAATAAGGTGGTATGACCGTCCTAAACAAATGCATCTATCTGTGCTACGGATAAGCAACACATATATACCATTCACGATGCCCTGACTTTGGACAACAAACACCGTATGGATACTATGTGCTACTTATCTGAAATGATGGAGGGCTACGACGGGTTTTTGGCAAAAAACCTTTCAGTGATGAACTTGATATCGTTGAAGAAACTCGAGTGGTTTTACAAATATATAGCGGCGCAAACTTTTGCCAAAGAGATCACTCACTGTGAAGGGATCTAGGCTCTTTCCTCATCGAATGAGGTGCTGGATATTCCTAACCGAATACTGCCGTGCAAAGTAAAAGAATCAACTATGGTGAAGTTACTACAGTGACGCAAAATTTTGCTCAAGAAGTCACTCCCTATGAAAGGATCTCGGCTCTTGCCTCGTCGAATGAGGTGCAGGATATTCATGACCAAATACCACGATGCAAAGCAAAAGGATACGCATGTAATATCAGTTTTAAAAACAAAATCGGTTCCCACAACATCATTTAGGTTTGTTTTCCTTGTATTAATCAGAATTAATGTGTTCCCATCAATTAAACATATCATTCCAGAAAGAAACGAAAATAGGCACGCACATATATGCCATCAGCATTCGCCACAGGGTCCCGGAACTTCACCGTAAAGTTACTTAACTTAGGGCAGGGCAGGGACATGACTAGCGCAGATGCAGAACATAAATAAGTTCTACTATATATATATAATATACAAATATTCATCTCACGCATGATATCAAGTAACATCACAGAAGCATAACAACGGAAGTAAACACAATATAGAAACACAAATAATCTAGGAAAAGTACATTTCAATGGAGCCAAATATGAAATGCAATTTTCCGGTCATGTGGGTTGCTCGCAGTATCAGACCGTAGACCCTTACGAGTGCGACAAGCCATCTTCCAATCCCAGAAGTGAGGCAATCCTAATCATCGAATTGAATGGCCTACCCAGCAATTCCAGAATCCGGTGACTTGGGCATCCCTCCGCGGGTCAATCCTATATCCCCTACGAGTGCGGCGAATAGCCCGCCAATTCTAGAGTAAGGAAACCCGGTCTTAATACCATGCGATGGTGGCCTATTACCCTCTAGAACCTGGCTACTTGAGCACTCTGCTGCGGGGTAATCCTAGTGCATGTAATGAAAACCTGAATATACAACGGTAGCTACGTCCGCAACCTGGACGCGCCCCAAAGAATAATACAAGCCGCGATGACGGCAGTCCACATGTCGGATGCTCTTCATGCAATATGAATATATATTACATCACAGAGAATTACATCTAATACTACATACACTGGGCTATCCATCGCGACGAATCCAACATAACTATAATCAATATAGCAATATCCGTCACAGAACATTCAAACTTGCGAGTATCAATTCCGTAACTCCATCTAATTAATACATATAGCAATTAGACGGCATTTTACCAAACGTTATGATACACACAACCATCACTAAGCCTACGACAATCGAATACCGCACACAAATAGCCAACACTTCAATTTTCCAATACACCGAAAATTAAGTGTGCTAAAAACAGAACAAAAATTCCATGCTAAAACCCACTCCGGGAGTCCGAAATAAGCTTGGATTGAGCCGAAACTTCACAGAGGACCCCGGCATGAAATTAATGTTGACCTGGAGGCACCTAGGAGAGTACCCACCCCCTTAGGCCACCCTAAGGTGGCCCAAGGGGCTGGGTAGACCCGAGCCTGCCCAATTGGGCAGGGCTCGGGTCCCCACCCCCCCAAAGCCACCTTTGGGTAGCCTCGGGAGTGTGGGCCATCCCTATGTCCCCCTAGAACGTCCCTGAGGTCCCCGTGCACCTCCCCGCGGCTTCTCAGTCCAAACCGAGAGCCTACGGGGAGTCAAAACATCAATTTTACATGGATTTCTCACTGGTTTTAGAAGCAGTTTTTGCGGAGCAAAAACGGCGGGATTCAAAAGTCGTAACAATCTAGTTTAGGGTGTTTGGGTGGCTCTGATACCATTATTGGTTCTTAGTGCCCTCACCGCTAACCCGCGTCTAATGCGGAATTCAAAAACAAAATATTTCTTGGCACTAGAAACTAAAACCCAAGAATCTAACCAAACACCTAAACTAGCAAGCACAAAAAGATAGAAATCACAACCTTTGTAGCGTCTTCATTTGCTCCAATTGGATTGGACTCTAGCATGCTCTCAAGAACTTCGGGTCGCGTTTTCAAGTCGGTCCTCCTTCGCCGAAGATGATCCACCCAAGGGAACCGATCCAAGCCTGGCTTCACCAAGTGAAGCAACCGACGCTCCAAGCTCGCTAGGAATAGAGAGTGGGGATGTAGGAATTTTCCACTATCCTTTTCTCTCAAATCTAAGCTGAAGAGAGCAAGTGTAGAAGTGTCACGCCCTGCTTCCCAAAAGACGGAAATATGTACGTGACGAGGCCCGCGATGTATTTATTTCGAAAAGGTCGTTTCTCGGAATAAATATGTTAAGTGTAATTAAGCAATATAAAATGATAAGAAATTAACATGAGATTTAAACTTCAACAGCTTTATTTACATTCAAACTTGATACATTTACAATACATGAGTTCAACTGAAAAGGAAATACAAGAACAGAAATGCCTAAACAAGTGGCATACATAAACTGAAAGAAGAGATGAGTTAAGCTAATTTTGAGTGGTGGTCTGGTCATAATCCCTTACAGTCTTTTTTATCCCATTAGTTTCTAGACCACCTGACGAACATCCAAAAGAAGAAAGAGATGGATGGATGCCCGTCAGAGAACTTTCGGTCAGTAAGTCCCCAAGTAGAGGTGTGAAGAATAAAAGTATAATGATAAGTTGGAAATTGATATCATGAAGCAATGGTCTAGAAGATATGGTGTTTAAACAAGTCATTTAATATAAACATGACAATTCTATGTAACATGTCAGCTCTATATAATATGGCAAAGTAACATGAGTATAGTATAGCATGGCCGTGTAGTGTATGTATAGTGAACATAAAGTACTTGTAGGTGTCGTGAAAAAGGTCTCTACAAGGGTAAACTAATCTAACGCAAGTTCAAGAGTGAATGTCAACCAATCTCAAGAGTGTTCTTGAACCCAACAGGCTGTAATCCAGGGGTAAGGAACCACGGGCCCGAATCAAGTGTTAATAACGGAAGTTCAACGTAGTGTTGAAGTATTCTAAATTCAACAGGCTATAATCCAGAAGTAAGGAAACACGGGCCTTCATGATAGATTGCTTGTGTTAGTAGACATGAATTCAAGATTTAGGGGGACTCCTGAGATTTCGTTGGATTCGCACTTGAACTATCCCAACACTCCGTGTATTCCATATTACAGTTAAGGTTTCTAGCCTTGCTCGAATCCATGAATACATCAAGTTACAAGATTGAGTTCATGTCAAGATCAAGTATTCGTGTCAAGTGTTCATGTATTCATGTCAAGTTGTATTCATGGTTCGAGCCAAGTCAGTTCATGAGTAGACATTGGGTTCAAGTATTCATATTAAGTTCAATTATCTAGTTCAGGTTCAAGTTCGAGTTCTAGTTTAAATTCAAGTTTAAGTTTGAGTTATAGTCATATCATATTAATAGATTTAAATCTTAATCATGTAAATTCTTAGGTTTAGGAATAATCGGACAACCGCTGCACATGAATGACAGGATTTGTGTCTTTTTCCAAGACGATTGCCAATGATAACTCCGTTAATTTGCAGTGTTGTCTAATTTGAATAGACAAGCATTCACTTTCTCCGGCTCCCTGGGGTTCAAGAGAAATGATACCGCTTAAACCTATATTGATCTAGGGTCCTTAAAGAGTTATTCTGGTTGTTTATGTTGTACTTACATTATTTGCATTTCTCGAGAGGGTTTTATGAAAAATATTTTAATATTGTTTAAAAATAAATCTCGAGAGTGATTTAGAATATTAAGAGTTTTTATAAAAATGTATTTTAGTTTAGATGGTATTTTAGTGATGAAACCTAAGTTTTAAAAGTTTATGGTATTTTTATGAAAACCACTACTTTTAGAAACTTGATGGTGTTTTATTAAAATTTTAATCTTTCATTTTAAAAATATTTTTCACAATTTATTTTCATTGAAAATACGGATTCATTATTTTATATAATTTTCCAGTTTTAATCTGTTTTAAAAAATTGTATTTCCTTTAAAAGAAATCGTATTTTTATTTCCTTTCGAGTCTGAATTCTCCGTAAGTAGTTATGTATTTCACTCTACTATCCCAAGGACGTGTGATAATCCGCACCATCCGTAAATTGGTTTCCCTAAAAGGGTTGTAGAGGCGCAATTGCAAAGGATTTTAAAATAGCGATAAAAAGTATTTTTTAAAAGCGACGGTATTTTAATGTAAATTGTTTCTTTTAAATAAAACTTAACTAAAATATCGTACTATGAGACCATAGTGTTGTGAGCGGGGTAGTTCGTTATTGATATCCAACTCATGGAAAATTTCAGCGAGGGAAAAATTGGGTTATTGATATCCGTACGAACCTTTTAACTTCATCTAAATAATCCGAAAACATGTTAGAATTACGAATACGAAACACTCCGAATTGCCTTTGCAGAAAGTTAACATCACATGCAAATTTAGCAAAAACTAGCAACACCTGAAACACCAAAACCCAGAGACTGGAACACATTACAAAATTCAACCGTGAACTCCACCATAAAACCGAACACACCGGTTTTCTATGCTGTCTGGCCGGCCAAAATCTGAGGTATGGGGTTCAATTTTATACTGTGTTCATGTTGCTTCTCATACAACATTCTGCAGTTGCTAAAAAAAATTTTAGAGGCTGTTTTAAAATTGACAGAAATTGGGTTGCAACGTTTCAAGTTTCGGATTCGTTTGACCGAGTGTAGCATAGGAAACCATTTCCTATCAAGAGTATGTCATCTACGTACAATACGTGTAAGACAACCTCACTCTCTACACCCTTCTTGTGTATACTAGGTTCATCTACCTTTTTGATGAAGTCAAACTCTTTGACTGTCACATCAAAACAGATATTCCAACTCCGCAATGCTTGTAGTGATCCTGATGGACTTAAGCATAACTTTGAAAGTCTCAACCTTTCTATTTACACCAAAAATTTTCTCAAGATCCGTTTGCTCCTAATGGGTTTTACCCCTTCAGGTGCAATAGTCAAAGTCATACTTTGTTGGTGTACATGGATTCCATCTTTGATTGCATAGCATCCAGCCATTTCACAGAGTCTCCACTCATGATGGCCTGCCTGAACCTGGTTGGGCCATCATCTACCATGATGCAATCCTCGCTCCCACTGTCACCAAGAAGACTGTAGTATCTCTCAAGTGGATGAGGAACCCTACCAGATTCGCGGAGAGGCTGAGGTTCGTTGGAGACTATTGAATCCTTTGGTTTTACTAAATCATCAGCTGTTAGTTTGTCTAGCTGGAACTCCTTCCAGTTCTACCTCATGACCATAAATTTCTTCACAAGAAATTCCTTTTCTAAAAAGATGGCATGCTGAGAAACAAAACACCTTTTTCTCCTCATAGTGGTAGAAGATATTCCCTTGCGAATGTTCGGGATATCCTAACAAACTTGTACAGAACTGACCTTGTCTCGAGCTTGTCCAGATTTTGCTTTTCAACATAGGCCGGACAACCCCATATCTTAACTCATTTAAGACATGGTCTCTTCCCATTCCATATCTCATATGTAGTGGTAGACACTGATTTGGATGGAACCACATTCAATAGGTATGCAACTTCTTAAGTGCATAACACCAAAAGGAAACAGGTAACTCAGCAGTACTCGTCATAGAGCGCGCCATATCTCATAGGGTGCTATACCTCTGCCCCGATACACCGTTGTGATGTGGTGTACTCGAAGGAGTAAGCTGAGAGAGAATCACATTCTCCTTTTAGAAACTCCAGGA
Source organism: Agapanthus africanus (assembly GCA_030015575.1). Classification (NCBI taxonomy): domain Eukaryota; kingdom Viridiplantae; phylum Streptophyta; class Magnoliopsida; order Asparagales; family Amaryllidaceae; genus Agapanthus; species Agapanthus africanus. Next base: position 535,549,520 of record CM057344.1, read on the forward strand.
ACTCCATGCGCAAGTATTCTCCTCCTCGATCACAACGTAGGATTTAATACTTCTAGCCGTTAGGTTCTCAACTTCAAGCTTATACTCCTTGTATTTCTCAAAAGTTTCAGACTTTTGTTTCAACAGGAACATATGTCCGAATCCTGAGAGAAGATCAGTGAATATAATGGAGTACGAAGAACCAACCTTGGCATTTGGAGACATAGGACCGAATACATCATCATATATCCGTCCCAAGAGTTCAGTAACTCTATCTCTGTTTCCAGTAAACGGAGTATTGGTCATTTTACTTTTGAGACAAGACTGGCAAGTATCATAAGATGAAAATTTGAACAGATTCTCATATTCATCCTTATGTAACTTAGATGGTAGTGTCGCATTGATATGACCTAGTCTGCAATGCTGCATGAAGGATTCGTTCATTTCTGAACTACTCCTCTTGTATGTGTTCTACATACTTTGAACTGTGTTTTGATTTAGAACGTATATGCTATTATATAACGTGCCTGATCCAATCAACTCTTGATTCAGGAAAATGTTCACAACATTATCCTCTAATACAGAATTATATCCTTTTTTAACTCATTAAAAAAACTGATGTAATGTTGTATATCAGGTTCGGTATCTAATGTCATTTGTTCAGAATCAATGTATTTACCATTTGGTAATACAAGATGATATATGCCAACTCATTTGGCTGCAACACTTGCACCATTCTCTAACTCTTAGAGACATATCACCCAATCCCAGTTCTCTACCTTTCTGTAGCCCATGTAATATATTACATATGTGGGATCCTGATCCGGTATCACATACCCAGAACGTAAAGGATACTGAGAAACAGTTCTCGGTAATGGACACACCTGAAGAATATGCATCAATATGCTTATTCCTCAATTGGGTGGCGTGGGAATCCGGATATTCCCCTATTTCCTGCTCGGACTTATAGCAGTTATAAGATAGAGCGGAACCAATGTTCCCCAGCTCAGTATAATAAGCAGGTTAGGTCAATGCATCCATATTTTTATCTTGATTAAGGCGTGACATGGTCGCTACCAGGAGAGAGAGAGAAGAAAACACTCTGCGTGCGCTCTTGCAAGATTAGATTGGTTATTATTTTATCTAATCAGGATGGCTCCCACTGTTTTTATCAATATCTTCCTTCAAACCCTAAAAGGTAAGACTAGCCGGGATTAATTACATCCTACAAATTCACCAATCTTTCGGCCAGGCCAGTGTTGGTACTTTGAGGGAGGTTCCCCATGCTTTCGCACGGACCTAATTAAAATAAACATCGTTTTCCCAGGGGTTTAACCCCGTTAACACCGTTCTAGACACCTACTTGATCGGCTAATTGTAATGTGTAAAAATCTCCCAGGAGTAACTCTTACTCGCAGTGGGTATCGGGATCCAACTATCTCATAGAAGGTATGCAATCTCATTGCAAATTTCAACACTTGAAATTCCCGATAATATTTTGCCCCCAGCTTCCTATGACCTTGACAGAGGCCAACAAACCATAGGCTGCTAGTCAAGTTCAACCCGTCATTTCCTGATTGAATTAAATCCACCCGCACGACCCTTGACAGAGGCCAACAAGATCGTACGATTACCCTAATACAATCGCATCATATGCTAGCAGATAAGCACTAATCAGCTACCGTACACTACGCCTTGACAGAGGCCAACAAATGCAGCACGAATACTAAATACTATTTCTCTGAAATGACGGAGGGCTACGACAGGTTTTTAAGAAAACCCTTTGCGTAATGAACTTGATCTCGTTGTAGAATCGAGTGAATTTTAAAAGGAGTGTTTTTTAGGCTTTTACTAGTTTTGCTAAAGAGGTCACTCCCGGTGAAGGGATCTCGGCTCTTTCCTTATCGAATAAGCTGTAGGATATTTCACAAATACCACTATACAAAGCAAAAACTATATAAGCAATCAAAAAACAAACCGAGTGGGTTGTAGCATCTGCTAGTTTCGCTAAAGTGGTCACTCCCGGTGAAGGGATCTCGGCTCTTTCCTTATCGCATAAGGTGCTGGATATTCTACAAGGAATACCGCTATGCAAAGCAAGAATTAGAGCTGCCAGTTTTTAAAACAAGTTTCTACAACATCTTTAGGTTTCTTTTATTTTTCATTAATCTCATTAATGAAGTCCCATCAATTATGCTTTCCAAGCATCATATATGAAACGAAAGCAGCAATATTAATTATATCTCATATATATAATATAGGCATTCGTCTCAGAACATATCAAGTGATCACATCACAAAATATCAGCAGCAGAAGAATCACATATGAAATATTGGATATACTAGGATTTCCGTGTTTTAAATTAAGCCAGTAAAAAACGCGGATTCCACGGTCGCGATGAATATCCAAACCCACATCCCTAGACCCCTACAAGAGCGGCAAGCAACCCTACCAATTCTAAAGTTAGGAGACCCGGTCTCAACTCCTTGAGATGGTCTCCCACTGGACCCTAGAACCCGGTTACTTGTGCTCCCCGTCTTGGGTCTATCCTAATGCGGAAAAGTAAATAATATACATCAATGGTGACATAATCCTCAACCCGGAAGTGCCCCAATAAAAGAATATTTCATACAATGAATTTTACATGAATGAAAATAAAAACCCTCATCTCACATAAAACCCCCGGCTATTCAAAACACGACGATCCAATATAACATATCACAGCAACACATAACATCACATGTCATCAACGTAAGTAAATATGCGTATCCCAATTGTCGTTGACATATAGCAACGAAAACGGCGATACACTACATATTACACTTACGGCCGCAAAAAAGAAAGTGAAAAACTACAACAATTGGTATCTGCAACCACCTTAGACATCATAAACCCAATGTATCTCATACTTTGGATTCCATGCCCAACCAAATGAATTCCTTAGACATCATATGCCTAACAGTTATAAATCCCGCATTTTAGTCTCGATATTAGAAACACTTTCCAATAACCCGTCGGGTAATTCAACAAGAGTCCCGATAACCTGATCGAATGCTCGTCGGAAACTTTAGTAGACGGCCGCACCCCCGATGCCGTTGACGAAGTGCACTAAGGCGGAACACCGCGGCCGTGAGCACCTGTACGGATGTTTTTGGCGACGGGGTTCTCCTACAGTCACTTGGTCGGGGTTATGGGGCGTGGCTATCTATTAAGGTTACCCGGCGAGTATCCGCTTATACTACGTAGTTGCGACGGACTTTTGATCGACATCAAAATTCCGTGGCAACCGATCAAATGAGACTAAACTGCTAGATTTATAAAATTCAAACTAGTTATCTCATAACTATTTATGGATTCCAAATATTGTATCACAATCATAGATAGCTAGACGAAGTTAAACTTTTCGATCAAATAAGCAAGGACCTAAAATTTCCCAACAAGCTCAACACTTGAGCGGAGTTCAAAAAGTACCCAGAACATGCCACAGCTTCTATGAACCAGCCGTAGAAGGGTCAACCAATGCCTCACCTGTGGCACCGCTTAATAACCACAAACCCTAGGGTTTGATGGTGGTTCTGACGGTCATAGAATTGAGTTAGGGTTTCGTTCTTCTAGAGGGTCCACAGAATCCTTTGCAAGATTTTCTGAAAATTTTAAACTCGGAAAAATCCAACTCTTGGAAAATTTCAGCGAGAGAAAAATTGGGTTATTGATATCCGTACGAACTTTTTAACATCATCTAAATAACCCGAAAACATGTTAGAATTATGAATACGAAATACCCCGAATTGCCTTTGCAGAAAGTTAACATCACATGCAAATTTAGAAAAAACTAGCAACACCTGAAACACCAAAACCCAGAGACTGGGACACACTACAAAATTCAACCGTGAACTCCACCATAAAATCGAGCACACCGATTTTCTATGCTTTCTGGCCGACCAAAATCTGAGGTATGGGGTTCAATTTTATACTGTGTTCATGTTGCATCTCATACAACATTCTGCAGTTGCTAAAAAAATTTTTAGAGACTGTTTTAAAATTGACAGAAAGTGGGTTGCAACGTTTCAAGTTTCGGATTCGTTTCGGTTTCGTAATCTAACAAACATCGTATAATTTTCTAGCATGGCTCTGATACCACTGTAGGGTTGCCTAACACGGCAGCAAGGTTTCGGGAGGCATCGACCATATCATTTTTAACAATTTGCCTTGCTAGCTAACCCTAGAATCGTAACTAGAAAATCCGACGATACTAAATATAAACACTTTACATCTAAGTGAATGAGGGAATACAACCTTTGTAGACCGGTCCTTCACTTCTAAAGCTCCATGTTGTAGTCCCTACACTGCAAGTTATGAAGACCCGGACTCTAGTAAGGGTTCATATGAAGAAACGAACAAGCTTGCTCAATGTCTTCGAGACCGAAGATGATCTACGTCGAGGAGATTCGAGTTCATGCTACCTCTTCACTAAATTAGGGTTTAGTGAAGCAAACACCCTAAACTAAATGACTAATAGTAGAGGATGATGAAATTGGAAATGAGCTCTCTTTAGTTTTCTTTTTCTCACAATATTTTCTCCATTTTCCAAAAGCTAGTGAGCTTTGAGGAAGAAGATGAAGAAATCTCTCATGATCAAAATCAAGTGGAGAATGATAACCATGGGTGAGTTAATATCAAATATTAACCCATGTAGAGACTTTACCATGGCTAATAATAATGGTTGGGTTTATAAATATCTTAAGCAAAACAAAAGTTGAGGACTAAGTCAATGAACAAGCAAGCTTCTCCAAGCTTCTTGCCATGACAAAATTCCCACAATTTTGATTTACTAAAATAAATAAAACCCTACATTATGCATAGCATGGTGTAAGTCACACACACACCCAAGAAGCATGTATCATCAAGCATGACACAAAACATGTACACAAATATATATCACATATATACTATGTGTACAATCAAGTGAGAAAAGAAATCATAAGTGAGCAAATATTAGTTAATGTAATGTAATATATCAAATTATACATTAAATTATTAAATCAACACTTGATTTAATATTCCGGCTATATTATATACAACCGTCTAATATCATATGAATCAACTTATCGAATCAACACTTGATCCAATAACCCGGCTATATCACATATAATCGACCGATATCACATATCGCAGGAATAGAATACGGTATCACATATCACATTAATCTCGGTCCCGCACATATCACATATGTGCTCCTACTCCGTTTCGCATGAACCAGGAAACCTCTGTGTATGACTCTAACGACTCGTCAATACGCCGGCAGTAGGTGATGATCATATCAAACACCCACAAGCCGTAAGCGGTCTGCTAAACGTAATGGCCACCCGGGTATTGAACGATCCGAATATTAACAAGCAAGCCTGCTCATATCTCGGCGAATCCAATCAGTAACACTACCGTACAGTCCGTTCTCTTCGTCAGATATATCGCATATCACAGCCTGGGGGTGGTATAACGTCAAACCCCAATAGCCTGATAAGTCATGCCGATGCAAGGTGTATAACGGTTCGAGAAACTACTGATAACACTTACCAGTAGATCTCAGCAACCCTGTCCAGGGATTTCCTGTTATGGCCAATCGAGCATAGCGCAACATCAACTCCCAATACTGGGAGAGACGAAACCCTTCCTATTGCTCATTGCCTCCATGTGATTCGGGACTGTACCCAAAAATCACCTTTTTGCACGATCTCTTTGTTGGGGTCAAAATTTGCACTCTGGTTGACCGAGTCAAAGTCAAGGTCAACCCCAAACCAGGTAGGCCCAAGCCCGGATCAAGTGGGCCCATGCTCAGGTCGAGTCCGAACATGAAGCGACTGGCCTTCCTCCATGCCCAAAATGAAATCATGTAATAAATAATTTTTTATGTAATTTTTTATGCATGAATGGGCATAAAGCCAACTTTTTGTAAAGCCCATGGCTTATGTGCAAAAAGAAATGGCACATGAGCCATGGAATGGCCAAAATGCCATTTTTGTAAAGTCCAAGGGGCTATATGTAAAGTGTATAGCCTATAAAGGCAAAGATAATGAAATATCTCAACAACTTTTTCTCTCTCCAAAAACAAATCTAGATTTGAGATCTTTCTCCTTCCTCAAGGTTCTAAAACCTTCTTCTTTCATTTGAATTAAATCAAGAGTTTTACTCTTCATTTTATAAAACTAAATAGTTTTCCACCACAAAACCCACAAAGGGGAATTCAGATCTTCCATCAGATCTCAAAAAGAAGAGATTTTTAAAATCTCACATCTCTTGATCTTCAAGATCCTGCCAACAGAGGAGGAAGAAGGAGACCCATCTCCAGAAATCCCACTTTGGGGAAGAACTAGGGCTCAAAGGGAGAATCCCTTCATCAGCTTCAAAACATCCTAGGAGTTTAACTCCTCATACACACACACACACACACACACAAACACACTCACACACACACACACACACATAATAATAAGCGCTCATTTCTGGGAGTACAACTCCCATTGCAGGGACCAAGTCCCTTTTAGCACCCGAGCGCCCACGTGCTGACACGTGGGGCGCTAGCGCTCAAAGTGCTAGCGCCCTTGCGCTCTAAGCGCTAGCGCCCGAACGCCCACGTGCTGACATGTGGATTTCTAGCGCTCTTGCGCTCAGAGCGCTAGCGCCCAAAGCGCTAGCGCCCGAGTGCCCACGTGCTGACACGTGGAGCGCTAGCGCCCAAAGCGCTAGCGCCCGAGCGCTCACGTGCTGACACGTGGAGCGCTAGCGCTCTTGCACTCAGAGCGCTAGCGCCCGAGCGCCCACGTGCTGACACGTGGAGCGCTAGCGCCCGAGCGCCCACGTGCTGACACGTGGAGCGCTAGCGCTCAAAGCGCCGGAACTAGCGCTCAGAGCGCTAGCGCCCAGAGCGCCCACGTGCCTGGCACGTGGGGAGCTATCGCTCAAAGCGCTAGCGCTCTAGCGCTCTTGCGCGCAAAGCGCTAGCACCCAAAGCGCTGGCGCTTTTTCCCACGCATCCTTTGGATGCCCTTTCCCTTTTTTTATTTTATATATGTATACATACATATACACAACACACATATGCTGCACATTGAGTTCGCATGACCAGTTTAACCCGTTAATCAGAGGTTCCCTCGCTCCAAGGGCGAGGGGTAATTAACGGCAGCTTAGTCCACGGCTGCCGGAGATTCGAATCCCCACAATCAATAAACCCCAGCCTACCCTAGGCAGGGGGAATCTGTACTGCGCCTGACAAGCGCGCGCGTATTCCTATCTTAATGGGGTGATGAAAATGTAAGTGCACGGCGGCGCCCCGGCCGTCAATCCGACAGCCAAATGCGGAAGCGGTGATAAACTTTAATTTTGCAAACTAGCAAACCGGTACCACTGCGCACTAAAACCCGGATCGAACCATTAACTAGTCCTAGCTAACTACAAGATGGGGAATAGAGATATACCGACTGATCCGAGTCCTCCGGTCTTCTCGTCATCGTCCCGATCTCCCGCGGAATGTCCTGTCTCCACCTCGTCGCCGGAAGTGCACCACATCGCCTACATCTTTTACGGGCTCCCACCTCAATGCCGAGGCAACTCGGGCCCGAAGCTGGCTAGTCGACGTGCCCAAGATTTGCTGTAGAATATAGTGTAGAGGCTTGTGTCTCATTTGGGGTTCATGGAGGTGCCATTTTGGTGGAGGGATGATACAAGAACTATGTGGAGGGACTTGGCGATTTTTGGAGCATGAAATGAAGCAAAAACCCACACCCAAAAATTTGGACAGCCCCCTCCCTCATTGTGGCTGGCCATGCATATAGCGGTGGAGAGAAAAATGAGAGTGAATCAAAAATAGGGGAGCCACACTCTCATCATCCAAGAGAGAGAGGAATGGTTATCATATGGAAAAATGATCACCAAGAAACACCAACACTCAACAACCATATCATCTCCCATCATCACATCCAAAGTCAAGCCATGATGAAATGAAGTCAATGGATGGTGCACAATGATGAAGCAACCATGATGACAAGAAGAAGAAGTCAAATGGTGAAGGGATGGTTTATCATCATGATCCAACAAAATGCAAAGAACACCCTCCACAAAAGCTTATTTGCACAAATGCAAATAAGCCCTCCTCCACCAATCTTCGGCCAATGAACGATACAAAGGAAATTGGCCGAAACGGAAATCAAACTGGCAACTCTAGAAAACTGGTTCTGTAATAAATTACAGGAAAACCCCGATACTGTGTATACACACCCGCATTTGTATTCCGACCGAAATACAAATGCAATGAGACAAAATCTACACTGTACTATACTAGGATCCGGCTTAAACCAAAGCCGGCTAGTAATATCCGTTCGATCCTGATCCGTGCAATACCGCACGTATCTGATCGAATCCTGCCATATATCCATACGGCCTATAGTACAAACTGTCCGATCCTGATCCGTGCAATACCGCACGTATCTGATCGGACCTTGCCATATCTCCATACGGTCTCTACAGCTTTTCGCCCGAAAGCTTGAGTAACTGAATGTGGGGGACTCTAAAGACTCATCAACACCTTGGTTGTGGATTTAACCACTAGCACGTCAGAGGTATAAGCCAATACGTAACGGGCTACCAGGTATTGACAAAAAGGGACGTCTGTGAGCGAACTCAGCCTGACACCCTACTGAGCCTGTCAGTGACAATATCCGTACAGTCCGGTCCGTTCGTCTATGAGCATCGCATGGCGGGCCTAGGGGGTTGGTAAAAGTCAGACCCCCAAAAGCGGTACAAGTCGTGTCGGAGTGTAGCCCAGAACACCCTGAGATACTACTGGAATACCTACCAGTAAATCTCCTTGCCTCGGCCGAGGGCTTTGTGTAATGGCTCTCCTAGACACAGCGCGACCTCACCCCCAATACCGGGAGAGACGAACCCCTGAAGATACGCTCACTGCCTCCATGTGGCTCGGGACTGTACCCAACTAAAACCTGTTTGCACGACTCCTTTGAGCCGTGGTAGGGTAGTAATCAAAGTATAGTGGGAACTCACACGAGACAAATGACGATCCCCAGGTCGATGAACTAACCTGTACACATGTCACCAGGGAACTGCCATCTGACGTCTGGTATATGACCAACTAGCATGTTCCCGGCGAGTCCTGTCCGGTGTACTCATAACTCAATGAGCACCTGTATACATCTTAGGTGATCTAACCGACACCAATGGCTTGTGAGACCGGCCACCGCCCCTCGTCGGGGTCTCGACTGTATACACTAGTCTACTCTGGAGAATCGATGCCCTGTCTCGAAACTCTCACGACTAGGGACCTTTTAAGGATATGCTTATAGAACCCCAGCTCCCACTTATATGATCGCTCTCATACTGCTGGTGGTCAAGCAAGAATCCTAGGGGCTCTATCAACGTGTAATAGCGACGTGTCAGGTCACCTAAAACAGTACACGATGATAAAGGTAAACCAGATAGCATACTATCATCTCGAGTAAGATTGTCCTATCGGGATAGGTCCTCCCTCAATCATTACAATCACGTGCCTGTGACCCAATAATTGACTCTGAGGGCACTATCTCCAACAGAAAAACACCCTACAGATTCTGGCACGCCCGGTGGGACTCATCTCCCCTCCCATATTTCGGGTTAAACGTTCATGCGAACTCAATCAATATACATATCTATATTTATACTAAAATAATTCTCTTTCATGCAGGTTATCAAGAAATCACTTTTCAACAATGTCTCCAAAGATGAACCCAGCTCTCAGCACGGCTCCCATCTCCTACACGATGAAGATGGACGCCAGGACGGTCCTTCCGGCCAGTCTCGGGCGACAGTGGGAGGAGCCGCCTCTACCATTTGGCTCTATTCTGTTCATGTCAGCTAACACCATCCCAGCTCCTCAAACCGGTGACAGACAAACCGGTCTCGAAGGGTAGGAGGCCAAATGTGGTGGTCTCGAGGGTGCCCCAACCCAAACACAAATCCATTTCCGAATGTCTCTCCGTCGCTCCAGCTGGGGGCAGGACCATTAACGTCAACGAAGCAACGAGACATCTCGGGCAAGCTCTAGCGGTGCCCCTGACAACTGCTCGGTTGGGTATTTTCCCTAAGCTCCCCATCACTCGGCCTATGGCGGCTTCTCGAAGAGCAGAAGCCCGCCAGATGCTCAAGGCAGAGAAGCTGAGGTAGAAGGGCTCAGATACAAAGCCAACAAAAGGGCTAGGGCTCCGGCCATGTTAAAATTTATGAATTTCCAAAGCCCGGACCGCTCCGTGAAACCAGCTGCCAGTGATGAAAGGACGGCTAAATGTGTTATCCACACAGTCTACATGGTAGGCGCGTGTCCCAGTGGCAACCTTCGCAACAAGGATGGGGCCACCACATCTCAAATCCAATCTGGTTTGAATGTGGCTGTCACTTCCCAAGACCAGCATCGTCCTGAAGGTAATGAAAATGCTCCAAGTGAAGCTGATAAGAAGAGAGATCCCTCAGTTCATGAGGAGTCGGGCTCGGAAAGCGAAGATGAGCCAACTTTCCATCCTAAGACCGCAGAGCAGCAACTTCTCCAGGAGCTCCGAAAGCAGCTCAGAAACAAAGAGAAGGAGATGGCCAAGCTCTACTCAAAAATTGACGACTTGACAAACGTCGTCTTACATCTCACGGCCCAACTTGCCTCTCAGCCGCCCAATCAAGCGGATGGTTCTACTCATGGGCCGGGAAACGGTGTCCCGAGACAGCCGATGCCTATTCCCTCAAATCCAATGGTGGGCGGACCGCATGAAGGCCAGTCGCATCCTATCTCTGGAAATTTCTTGGCGGTCGATGACAGCAACCCGCTAACTCAAGATCAAATCATGGATTTGGTTGCCAACAGAGTCAAAACATTGGTAGTCGAAGCCGGAGAGCAAAAAGATGCCAGTAGTAGCGGGAGACCATATCCTTCTCGGTACGATCTTGTGGAGTTTCCCACTGGCTATGTTGTCCCCAAATTTGAAAGGTTCGATGGGACGGGAAATGCGAACCGGCACATTGCCCAATTTAAAGCATCATGCATAAATACTGGGGGCAATGATGTGCTCCTTCTCCATCAATTTGTTAATAGCTTGACGGATGTTGCTTTCGATTGGTATGCAAGCATACCAGATGACTCGATCACGACGTTCGCTCAAATAGAATCCATGTTCAAGCAAAGGTTCATGAGTGTCAGCGATAAAATCACCATTGCCGACCTCGTAAGGACAGAGCCAAAGAACAACGAAAGCAACATGGATTTTATAGTCCGATGGCGTAATCTCTCTGTCAAATGTGAACCGCCGTTAGAGCAAGACCAATCTGTCAGTCTTCTTATAGAAAATCTGAAGGACTGGATGAAACCTTTCCTGTGCACCACAGGCCTTAAAACATTCCAAGAGCTGACCAAAAAGGTCCAAACGTTGGAACGCTCAAAGCCCAAGTCCGCTCAGGATCTTCAGTTCGCAAACAGACCGAAACCTTGGAGGGACGACAACTGAAAATGCGGAAGTTCTAACAGCACCGATTCTCTAAATAAGCATAGAGCGGGCGGAGCAAAAAGTAACAAATCTCGAGAACCGACTTTGGAGGAAAGAAGAAATAAGGTCTACTCATTCCGAAGGGACAAGGTCCACAAAATTTTTAAAGATGCTCTGAAGAATGGCCTGCGGCTACCATAACCAAAAAGGCTAAGTGAAGCGAACATGACTGATCATCCCAACTTTTGCCCATACCACCGAGTGCTGGGACACACTATTGAAGACTGTTGCATCTTCAAGGATTGGGTCGACAAACAATACAAGGCGGGAGAAATATCATTGTCCCCTGGCATGTTAACAAACAATCAAGCTGCGACCGCCATTTTCATACAAACGGAGACCGAAGTCCTTCAGGGACCTGATTCTCTCAGACATTTGCCTTTCTCTAAAAAGAGCGGACCAAGGCAACAAGCTAAGAGCCAAGCGAGCCACATTGCCAATGTAGAAGCAATAGACGGGTACACAACCCATACGGTCTATATGATGGAGCTCAGAAGAGCAAGTCCTCCTACGCCTTATAACCATGACAATGACGCGGTTGTTGCCATCCAACATCGGCCCGATCCAAATGATGAAGAGCTCACTCAGGCCATTGAGCCAAAGGAACCCGTGGTTCATACTGAATCAAGTTCAGGCGGTAGGGATGACCCCGTTGTCATACGTGGAACTGTAGAACAAGCATTATTCCAATGGCTTCAAAGGCAACTTCAGGACAGGGATGAGAAGATGGCTAAGGTCCATTCTAAAGTCGACGAGCTAGCAAATGTCATGGCGGATCTCATGACCCAATTCGCCCGATTGCAATTACAGCAAAATCAAATTTTGGTTCGTGAGCTGGGGATTGATATCCGAAAGCAGCCGACCGATGCTCCCTCCAGCCCGAGAGCAGAACACCTTTGTGAAAAACGGACGATGTCAGCCTCCAGTCCCTCCGATACATACACTGAACGTGGTAAGCGGACAGTAGGCGAACCAAAGACTTATCGTCCTCAGGGTCCAGCATCAGTAAGGGCACCTATTCCAATGGAGAGAAAGAAGAAAGTATACTCCTTCAGGAGGGATAAAGTCCGCGAAATATTCATGGACGCCTTGAACAAAGGTCTTCAATTGCCTATTCCAAATATGCCACATGATATGAACATGACCGACAATCCCATATACTGCCCATATCACAGAATGGTGAGTCATACCATTGAAGACTGCTATGTTTTTAAAAATTGGGTGGAGAACCAATCCAAACTCGGGAAAGCCTCACAGTCGTCAGATGTACCGATAAGCCACAGAGCTACGGTCATCAACATAGCCCCGCCAAGATCAAAGTTCAAGGAGCTGGGATAAGCAAACCACAGACCACCAAGTCTTTAAACTGGGAATAAATGACCACCAAGTCTTTAAACTGGGAACAGTCGACCTTTAAGTCATTAAACTGGGGATGTAAAAATGTGTAAATAAAACAAAAAAATAAATATATAAAAATGAAAATAAAGCCGAAATGATGGGGCAACCGCGAATCAAAAGCCGAAATGATAGGGCAATCGCGACCTTCGCGATAAGAAAAGCTGAAATGATAGAGCAATCGCGGTAAAACAAAAAAAATGCAAAAAGAAAAAAGAAAAAGAAAAACGGCGAATGATGAGTCGCTCCTGGCGCCATATTCCAGTGCAGCGATGCAGACGCCAACCAAAATCTAAATTTCCAAAATTCCCCCAGCCCTACGGCCGGTCCCCAAATTGACTACCGTATACGATCCACGGGCTCAAATAATTCTCATCATACCCATGCCCCATCGAAATCACCCGTCCAACGGCCGGTCTCCGCCCTTGGAATTATGCTCCATTGGGAAGACCCACTCATATATCCTCACGATACATGAGGAGAACAAACCTTCGTGGGATCCTTATGACTCACAAAGGAAGAACACACTTGGGGGTCCTCACGACTCCTAATGAGAAAATGCACCTACGGGATCCTTATGACTCGTAGGGAGAAAATGCTTTTATGGGACCCGTACGGCTCATAAAATTGAAAAGCCTTAGGTGATAGGGATCTAAACCTGTCTCCTAAGCCATCGCTCCCCAATCCCCAAATGGCGAATGATGAGTCGCTCCATATTCCAGTGCAGCGATGCAGACGCCAACCAAATTCCAACTCCCATACCCCAATGGCGAATGATGAGTCGCTTCTGGTACCATATTCCAGTGCAGCGATGCAGACGCCAACCAAATTCCAACTCCCATACCCCAACGGCGAATGATGAGTCGCTCCTGGTACCATATTCCAGTGCAACGATGCAGACGCCAACAAAGTCCCGAAATTTTTTCGGCCCTACGGTCTGGATCATACATCCTGCAAAACCGTATACAATCCACGAGCGTAAAACGATCCCAATCTCTCCCAAGTCCTGCCGGTGAGACTATTTTTAAAGTCCCACCAGCGCAAAAAAAAACGGTATGTCCACAAGAAAACGGGCACGGATGAAAACCCGAAAGGGCTCCGTGAGTAAAACAGCAGGACTTCCGGCGAGTTTGTGAAAACCCGAAAGGGTGCAAACTCGTGAAAAAGAGATGAAATGCACTCGCAAAGTCCTCTCGACTTTGTGAGGAGAAAATTCCCACGTGAGATCCTTACGACTCACAAAGGAGCAACACACTTAGGAGCCCCCACGACTCCTAAGGAGAAAATACACCTACGAGATCCTTTCGACTCGTAGGGAGAAAATGCTTTTATGGGACCCTTACGACCCATAAAATTGAAAAGCCTTAGGTGATAAGGATCTAAACCTGCCTCCTAAGCCATCAATTCCCAAATCCTCTCGGGGCAAATGATGAGTTGCTCCTGGCATTATTCCAGTGCAGCAATGCAGATGCCAAACAAAAAAAAAACCAATCCCTAAATCCTCTCAAAGACAGGTGATGATTCGCTCTTGGTACCATATTCCAGTGTTGCGATGCTGATGCCAACTCAAATCAAACAAATCAAACCAACCAATTCCAACATCGACCTCTGTGTCAAACAACAGACACTCCGCCTCGGGGAAACGTCGCGACGCTCCGTACCGGGGAAATGTCCAACAGTGACACTCCGTAACGGGGACACATCAACCAGCGACACTCCGTCTTGGGGAAACGTCCAACACAGACACTCCGCATCAGGGAAACGTCCAACAACAGACACTCCGTAACGGGGAAACGTCAAGCAGACACTCCGTACCGGGGACACGTCAACCAGCCGACACTCCGTACCGGGGAAACGTCCAACAACAGACACTCCGTAATGGGGAAACGTCAAGCAGACACTTTGCCTCGGGGATACATCGACCAGCAACACTCCGTCTCGGGGAAACGTCCAACAGCAGACACTCTGTCTCGCAGATACGTCAACCAGCAGACACTCCGTCTCAGGGAAACGTTCAACAACAGACACTCCGTAATGGGGAAACGTCAAGCAGACACTCCGTGCTGGGGACACGTCAACCAGCCGACACTCCGTACCGGGGAAACGTCCAACAACAGACACTCCGTAACGAGGAAACATCAAGCAGACACTCCGCCTCGGGGACACGTCGACCGGCGACACTCCGTCTCGGGGAAACGTCTAACAGCAGACACTCCATCTCGGGGATGCGTCAACCAGCAGACACTCCGTCTCAGGGAAACGTCCAACACAGACACTCCGCATCGGGGAAACGTCCAACAACAGACACTCCGTAATGGGGAAACGTCAAGCAGACACTCCGTGCCCGGGACACGTCAACCAGCCGACACTCCGTACCGGGGAAACGTCCAACAACAGACACTCCGTAACGGGGAAACATCAAGCAGACACTCCGCCTCGGGGACACGTCGACCAGCGACACTCCGTATTGGGGAAACGTCCAACAGCAGACACTCCGACTCGGGGATACGTCAACCAGCAGACACTCCGCCTCGGGGATACGTCGACCAGCGACACTCCGTATCGGGGAAACGTCCAACAACGACACTCCATAACGGGGAAACGTCAAGCAGACACTCCGTCTTGGGGACACGTCAACCACAGACAATCCGCATCGGGGAAACGTCCAACAACGACACTCCGTAACGGGGAAACGTTAAGCAGACACTCCGTCTCAGGGACACGTCAACCAGCCGATACTCCGTCTTGGGAAAACGTCAAGCAGACACTCCGTGCCGGGGGCACGTCGACTACAGACACTCCGCCTCAGGGAAACGTCGACCAGCGACACTCCGTGCCGGGGGCACGTCAACTAAATCACTCCGGGCTAGGGAAACGTCTACTACGGACACTCCGTCTCGGAGACGCGTTAAGCGTTGACCGTCCATGTCGTAAAAAGGGCAGTGCATCCCAAAAGTGGGAACCAAGGCAAGCCGCCTCCACGTGAAAGAAGATCCATCAATTTCAAGCACACGACTCAAATGTGCGGTGTGCATTTATTGATGGGGGGCACTTTGTTGGGGTCAAAATTTGCATCCCGGTTGACCGAGTCAAAGTCAAGGTCAACCCAAACCAGGTGGGCCCAAGCCCGGATCAAGTGGGCCTATGCCCAGGTCGAGTCCGAACATGAAGCGGCCGGCCCTCCTCCATGCCCAAAATGAAATCATGTAATAAATAATTTTTTATGTAATTTTTTATGCATGAATGGGCATAAAGCCAACTTTTTGTAAAGCCTATGGCTTATGTGCAAAAAGAAATGGCACATGAGCCATGTGATGGCCAAAATGCCATTTTTGTAAAGCCTAAGGGGCTATATGTAAAGTGTATAGCCTATAAAGGCAAAGATAATGAAATATCTCAACAACTTTTTCTCTCTCCAAAAACAAATCTAGATCTGAGATCTTTCTCCTTTCTCAAGGTTCTAAAACCTTCTTCTTTCTTTTGAATTAAATCAAGAGTTTTACTCTTCCTTTTATAAAACTAAATAGTTTTCCACCACAAAACCCACAAAGGGGAACTCAGATCTTCCATCAGATCTCAAAAAGAAAAGATTTTTAAAATCTCACATCTCTTGATCTTCAAGATCCTGCCAACCGAGGAGGAAGAAGGAGACCCATCTCCAGAAACCCCACTTTGGGGAAGAACTAGGGCTCAAAGGAGAAGCCCTTCATCAGCTTCAAAACATCCTAGGAGTTTAACTCCTCATATATATATATATATATATATATATATATACACACACAAAAAAAAAAAAAAATAAGCGCTCCTTTCTGGGAGTACAACTCCCATTGCAGGGACTAAGTCCCTTTTAGCGCCCGAGCGCCCACGTGCTGACACGTGGGCGCTAATGCTCAAAGCGCTAGCGCCCTTGCGCTCTAAGCGCTAGCGCCCGAGCGCCCACGTGCTGACACATGGAGCGCTAGCGCTCTTGCGCCCAAAGCGCTGGCGCCCAAAGCGCTAGCGCCCGAGCGCCCACGTGCTGACACGCGGAGCGCTAGCGCTCTTGCGCTCAGAGCGCTAGCGCCTGAGCACCCATGTGCCTGGCACGTGGGGCACTAGCGCTCAAAGCGCTAGCGCTCTTGCGCTTAAAGTGCTAGCACCCAAAGCACTGGCGCTTTTTCCCACGCATCCAAAACCCCCTTTAAAAACACAACACACACACACGCTGCACATTGAGTTCGCATGACCAGTTTAACCCGTTAATCGGAGGTTCCCTCGATCCAAGGGCAAGGGGTAATTAACGACAGCTTAGTCCGCGGTTGCCGGAGATTCGGATCCCCACAATCAATAAACCCCAGCCTACCCTAGGCAGAGGGAATTTGTATTGCGCCTGACGAGCGCGCGCGTATTCCCATCTCAATGGGGTGACGAAAAACACCCTACACTCTTGACCGTGGTATGGTGGAAATCAAAGTACAGTAGGAATCACACAAAACTCTATGACGATCTCAGGTCTACAGCCTAACCTGTACCAGTGTCACCGGAGAACTGCTATCCGACGATAGGTATAATACCATCTAGGAGTTCTCGGGGAGTCCGTTTAGTATACCCAGTCTCCACTGAGCACCCGTATACCTTCTCTGATGTCAAACACCAATGGATGTGTGATCATCCATCGCCCATCATATGGGTCGAGAAGCGTATACGCTAGTCTACTCTGGAGTATCGATGCCCTGTCTCGAACATTTGAAGGATGTGCTTACCGACTACCCTGTCCCCACTAGTATGATCTGCATCATAATCCTAGTAGTCAAGTACTCATCCTAAGGGCTTTTTCAACATGTAATAGAGAGACAATAAGTGTACATGTTAAGATAAAGAGCAACCAGATAGCATACTATCATGTCGAGCAAGAAAGTTATCCCTATATATGTCCAAGCATCCACTACAATATACATCACATGTACAGTAATGGCCTATAGGACATATATATAACTAACAGCTCATACTTGGCAAGTTTCCTTTATATTTGAAACTCCCGATATGGTTCTTGCCCCATGTAGTTATGTCCTTGACTTTGGCCAACAAATCATAACATGCAAGTCAAGTTCTACCCATCATTATTCAGATTAATTTATACCCACCCGTACACACCTTTGACTTTGGCCAACAAGGTGGTATGACCGTCTTAAACTAATGCATCTATCTGTGCTACGGATAAGCAACACACATATACCATTTACGATGCCTTGACTTTGGACAACAAACACCGCATGGATACTATGTGCAACTTATCTGAAATGATGGAGGGCTACGACTGGTTTTTGGCAAAAAACCTTTCAGTGATGAACTTGATATCGTTGAAGGAACTCGAGTGGTTTTACAAATATATAGTGGCGTAAACTTTTGTCAAAGAGGCCACTCCCTGTGAAGGGATCTGGGCTCTTTCCTCATCGAATGAGGTGCTAGATATTCCTAACCGAATGCCGCTGTGCAAAGCAAAAGAATCAACTATGGTGAAGTTATTACAGTGACACAAACTTTTGCTCAAGAAGTCACTCCCTATGAAGGGATCTCGGCTCTTGCCTCGTCGAATGAGGTGCAGGATATTCATGACCGAATACCATGATGCAAAGCAAAAGGATACGCCTGTAATATCAGTTTTAAAAACAAAATCGGTTCCCGCAACATCATTTAGGTTTGTTTTCCTTGCATTAATTAGAATTAATGTGTTCCCATCAATTAAACATATCATTCCAGAAAGAAACGAAAATAGGCACGCACATATATGCCATTAGCATTCGCCACAGGGTTCCGGAACTTCACCTTAAAGTTACTTAACTTACGGCAGGGCGGGGACATGACTAGCGCCGATGCAAAATATAAATAGGTTCTACTGTGTGTGTGTGTGTATATATATATATATATATATATATATATAATATAAAAACATTCATCTCACGCATGATATCAAGTAACATCACAGAAGCATAACAACGGAAGTAAACACAATATAGAGATACAGATAATCTAGGAAAAGTATATTTCAATGGAGCCAAATATGAAATGCAATTTTCCGGTCATATGGATTGCTCGCAGTATCAGACCCTAGACCCCTACGAGTGCGACAAGATATCTTCCAATCCCAGAAGTGAGGCAATCCTAATCATCGAAGTGAATGGCCTACCCAGCAATTCCAGAATCCGGTGACTCGGGCATCCCTCCGCGGGTCAATCCTATATCCCCTATGAGTACGGCGAATAGCCCACCAATTCTAGAGTAAGGCACCCCAGTCTTAATGCCATGAGATAGTGGCCTATTGCCCTCTAGAACCTGGCTACTCGAGCACTCTGCTACGGGGTAATCCTAGTGCATGTAATGAAAACCTGAATATACAACAGTGGCTACGTCCGCAACCTGGACGCGCCCCAAAGAATAATACAAGCCGCGATGACGGCAGTCCAGATGTCGGATGCTCGTCATGCAATCTGAATATATATTACATCACAGATCATTACATCTAATACTACATACACCGGGCTATCCATCACGATGAATCCAACATAACCATAATCAATATAGCAATATCCATCACAGAACATGCAAACTTGCGAGTATCAATTCCGTAACTCCGTCTAATTGATACATATAGCAATTAGACAGAGTTTTACCAAACGTTATGATACACACAACCATCACTAAGACTACGACAATCGAATACCGCACACAAATAGCCAACACTTCAATTTTCCAAAACACCGAAAATTAAGTGTGCTAAAAACAGAACAAAAATTCCATGCTAAAACCCATTCCGGGAGTCCGAAATGAGCTCGGATTGAGCCGAAACTTCATGGAGGACCCCGGCATGAAATTAATGTTGATCTGGAGGCACCTACCCCCTTAGGGCACCCTAAGGTGGCCCAAGGGGCTGGGTAGACCCGAGCCTGCCCAATTGGGCAGGGCTCGGGTCCCCACCCCCAAAGGCCACCTTTGGGTGGCCTCGGGGGTGTGGGCCGTCCCTATGTCCCCCCAGAACATCCCTGAGGTCCCCGTGAACCTTCCCGCGGCTTCTCAGTCCAAACTGAGAGCCTGCGGGGAGTCAAAACATCAATTTTGCATGGATTTCTCACTGGTTTTAGAAGCAGTTTTTGCGGAGCAAAAACGGCGGGATTCGGAAGTCGTAACAATCTAGTTTAGGGTGTTTGGGTGGCTCTGATACCATTGTTGGTTCTTAGTACCCTCACCGCTAACCCGCGGCTAATGCGGAATTCAAAAACAAAATATTTCTGGGCACTAGAAACTAAAACCCAAGAATCTAACCAAACACCTAAACTAGCAAGCACAAAAAGATAGAAATCACAACCTTTGTAGCATCTTCATTTGCTCCAATTGGGTTGGACTCTAGCATGCTCTCAAGAATTTCGGGTCGCGTTTTCAAGTCGGTCCTCCTTCTCCGAAGATGATCCACCCAAGGGAACCGATCCAAGCCCGGCTTCACCAAGTAAAGCAACCGACGCTCCAAGCTCGCTAGGAATGGAGAGTGGGGATGTAGGAATTTTCCACTATCTTTCTCTCAAATCTAAGCTGAAGAGAGCAAGTGTAGAAGTGTCACGCCCTGCTTCCCAAAAGATGGAAACATGTACGTGACGTGGCCCGCGATATATTTATTTCGAGAAGGTCATTTCTTGGAATAAATACGCTAAGCGTAATTGAGCAATATAAAATGATAAGAAATTAACATGGGATTTAAACTTCAACAGCTTTATTTACATTCAAACTTGATACATTTACAATACATGAGTTCAACTGAAAAGAAAATATAAGAACAGAAATGCCTAAACAAGTGGCATACATAAACTGAAAGAAGAGATGAGTTAAGCTAATTTTGAGTGGTGGTCTGGTCATAATCCCTTACAGTCTTTTTTATCTCATTAGTCTTTAAACCACCTGACGAACATCCAAAAGAAGAAAGAGATGGATGGATGCCCGTCAGCGAACTTTCGGTCGGTAAGTCCCCAAGTAAAGGTGTGAAGAATAAAAGTATAATGATAAGTTGGAAATTGATATCATGAAGCAATGGTCTAGAAGATATGGTGTTTAAAAAAGTCATTTAATATAAACATGGCAATTCTATGTAACATGTCAGCTCTATATAATATGGAAAAGTAACATGAGTATAGTATAGCATGGCCGTGTAGTGTATATAGTGAACATAAAGTACTTGTAGGTGTCATGAAAAAGGTCTCTACAAGGGTAAACTACTAACGCAAGTTCAATGGTGAATGTCAACCAATCTCAAGAGTGTTCTTGAACCCAACAGGCTATAATCCACGGGTAAGGAACCACGGGCCCGAATCAAGTGTTAATAACGGAAGTTCAACCTAGTGTTGAAGTATTCCAAACTCAACAGGCTATAATCTAGAAGTAAAGAAACACGGGCCCTCATGATAGATTGCTTGTCTTAATAGACATGGATTCATGATCTAGGGGGACTCCTGATATTTCGTTGGATTCGCACTTGAACTATCCCAACACCCCGTGTATTCCAAATTACAGTTAAAGTTTCCAGCCTTGCTTGAATCCATGAATACATCAAGTTACAAGATTGAGTTCATGTCAAGATCAAGTATTCATGTCAAGTGTTCATGTATTCATGTCAAGTTGTATTCATGGTTCGAGCCAAGTCAGTTCAAGAGTAGACATTGGGTTCAAGTATTCATGTTAAGTTCAATTATCTAGTTCGGGTTCAAGTTCGAGTTATAGTTTAAATTCGAGTTTAAGTTCGAGTTATAGTCATATCATATTAATAGATTTGAATCTTTTGAATAGCTTTAATCTTGTAAATTCTTAAGTTTAGGAATAATCGGACAACCGCTGCACATGGATGACAGGATTTGTGTCTTTTTCCAAGACGATTGCCAATGATAATTCCGTTAATTTGCAGTGTTGTCTAACTTGAATAGACAAGCATTCACTTTCTCCGGCTCCCTGGGGCTCAAGAGAAATGATACCGCTTAAAGCTATATTAATCTAGGGTCCATAAAGAGTTATTCTGGTTGTTTATATTGTACTTACATTATTTGCATTTCTCGAGAGGGTTTTATGAAAAATATTTTAATATTGTTTAAAAATAAACGTCGAGAGTGATTTAGAATATTAAGAGCTTTTATAAAAATGTATTTTAGTTTAGATGGTATTTTAATGATGAAATCTAACTTTTAAAAGTTTATGGTATTTTTTTGAAAACCACTACTTTTAGAAACTTGATGGTGTTTTATTAAAATTTTAATCTTTCAGTTTAAAAATATTTTTCACAATTTGTTTTCATTGAAAATACGGATTCATTATTTTATATAATTTTTCAGTTTTAATCAGTTTTAAAAAATTGTATTTCTTTAAAAGAAATCGTATTTTTATTTCCTTTCGAGTCTGAATTCTCCGTAAGTAGTTCTGTATTTCACTCTACTATCCCAAGGACGTGCGATAATCCGCACCATCCGTAAATGGGTTCCCCTAAAAGGGTTGTAGAGGCGCAATTGCAAAGGATTTGAAAATAGCGATAAAAAGTATTTTTTAAAAGCGACGGTATTTTAATGTAAATTGTTTCTTTTAAATAAAATTTAACCAAAATATCGTGCTATGAGACCATAGTATTGTGAGCGGGGTAGTTCATTACCCCGTGAATTTTCCAGAGTTTTAGTTCATGATAACGTAAAAATGGTATATGTAAAGTTCATGGTATTTATTCGTTATTTATAATCTACATATTATTTTACATAATAAACATCATATTAAAATTTTGTGAGACATGGATAGAGTTGTAAATTCGTATTTTCTTAATATCATGGCTTGAAAATTTATGATGAACATGTCGAATTACAATGAATATATATATTTTTATTTAAACTTTGTTTATAATACCGTATTCTTTCGCATCGATATATGAGGAGAAGCAATATGAGAGAAAAGTAGATGGAGGATTTAACATAGTTACAAGTGATGCAGAGTGGCGACATGGAAACATAGAAGAGAGCATATAAGAGGGAAAAGGAAAGAGGATGAGAGGACTTACGGTTTCCGCTTGTATTCGTACAGGTGAGAAAAGAAGAAGCCTCGCTTTGAGGAATCGAGACCTAAGGTGCGTGGAGCATTGAGGTTGGATCCGACTACGCGCACAAGAACAAACTCTAGGTAGATAACGTGCGAAGGAACGAATTTGAGCGACGGAGTTGGCTTGGACTTGTGCGCTTGATTCCTTAGCTAGAGTGAGGCTTGAGAGATATGATTTTTGGAGTGGTATTTTCAGAATAAATTAGGAGAAGAATTAAGGAGAAAGACTATGTATTTATAGGGGGAAATATAGGTGTAGAGAGAATTAAAAAGATAATTAAAAATGTATTAAAAGTGAGGGTAAAGGGGTGGATGAAAGGTCTGAGGTTCTCTGTTAAATTGCAGAAAAATCAAATAAGAAAAAGGATTAGAGGGGAGTCAAAAGGGTGCATGGGCGAAGCACGGGGACTTTTGGGGGCATCTCAACCACCGGTGGCCAGGATTTGGCGGCCCAGAAGAGGCCACGTGCCTCGAAACTCGTGCCGTGTATATAAATTGCAATTAACTCCGTATTTATCCAGTTT
This sequence comes from Agapanthus africanus, assembly GCA_030015575.1. NCBI lineage: Eukaryota > Viridiplantae > Streptophyta > Magnoliopsida > Asparagales > Amaryllidaceae > Agapanthus > Agapanthus africanus. The sequence goes on from CM057344.1 coordinate 535,573,077, forward strand.
GATTTTTCTAAAACTTTTTGATTCTCCGTATATTGCATGTACAACTCTTGGGCTTCCGAAAATTTAAAAAAGAAAAAAATATTAAAAATAATTGGGACTGATGGGATTCAAACTTGCAGGTTATGGGACAGCAGCGCAGAGGCTTAACCAGTGAGCTATAAGTTGTTTCTTGTACATAACTTATCAATAATAACTTATAACTCGGAACCAGAATAGATATACTCTTTTATTAAAATTGGATCAATAAAAATGTATAGGAATTTTATGGTCGTTACAAGAAGGAGTAGGAGGTGAGAAAAAATAGCCATGAGCAAATGTTGAAGAATATTAGAGAAAAAACAATGAAGAGTAGAATTGAAAATGGCTTCATATTGTTTTTGCAACTATACAAAAAAAAACTCAAAACAATTTGCAATAAAATAATGAAGCCCATTCCCCTCTACATATTTTCAACCATACTTAATACCACCTCACCCTCCACCTCATTTTATGAATATTCACAAATGAGGTGTCCATCTTTTAGAACAAATTCCGTATAAATACGGAATACTACTCGGTATACGTATCGAAATACATATACGCATATCATATAAAAATACGAATAGTCAAGATAGAAAATGAATAGTAAACAATAATACTAGAATACATATATTAAAAATATATATAAAAATTATTAAATCAAAACTTGATTTAATAATCCGACTTAATCCTAAGCCGCTAGTATTATCAACCGTTCGATTAAAGTCCGTGTAGCATGTTGTCACGACCCGAAAAGTACAGAACATGACCGACACTTAAATTACAAAACGTCTCGAGGCATACGTAATCTAAGTAAGCCAAAACCCAGAAATCAAAACCAAGTAAAGCAGTAGAGTGAAGGAAAAACCAATTTAAATCAAGTAGTTTAGCAACATAAGCTGAAATATGCATTTTTAAATCACAAGTCTTTTCTGAAAATTTCGGCAGAGTTTCCTTTGTAAATACTGGCCCTGAACGGGGTACAACATGATAAATATATACATGAATGATAAAATGCATCCTCAAGCGAGAGCTAGCTCTTCGTCAATCGACGGCCACAACCACGCAAGCAATATAGTATACAACGCCGAAGGGCGAGAATCAAAACTCAAAAGGAAACTCAAAACAATATGAAATCCATAATAATACAACGCGCGACTCTAAGGTCGAAAGAATATACATCACTGGTCTCTAAATCAGAATAAATATGCAAGTTTGGTTGATGGAGTCACTAGATACAACTGAATAAAATGAGGTACAATAGTGGTCACGATACAAGTGAACCTACCTACCAAAGCAATCACCCAGAAAGGAAGCAGTGTGCCAGCAAAGCCGTAACGAAACCTGTACGGCAAAACCTGCAAGAAACTATGGCACAACGGGGGTGAGTTGCCAACTCGTGAGTAGAAAACATCACCGAGCAGAAATCGTATGTATGACACAATCCTAGGTCAATACGATCAAAACATATATGTATATCCTCAATAAGATAAAGTCTGAAGCATGAAAAGGTAGCAAGAGTAAACATCTAACCCAAGTGTAATACCGAGTGCTCGTGTCAGTGCCCCAGATAGCAACATATCATATGAATTAGGTATGAATGCATGAAAATAGAATACATGTAAATGAAGAAACTGCTTTCATAACTTAGTGAGATTTCTGTATATTTAAAACGTGGTATCATTAATGAAATCAACATAAACAGTGTCTAGTATCGACACAAAACATAAATCCTAATATCTCAATATCTCAGGCTCCGGCTATCCGGACTGGCCTGTATCACCAAATCTCAATACCTCAATATCTCAAATCTCAGTGTCTCAATTTCACTATCTAGGGCGCCGTCAGTCCGGATCGGCCCCTAACATCAATCATACGACCACGAACGGTATCCTCCGGATATCCGACGCGTCAGGTAAAATCACCGGTAGGCAGTCTGCCCCTGCCGGGCTCATCGTCTACACCTCGATCTTCTTGCCCCGAGGTACCTTACCGGGTCCACCATGTACCCGCAGACGGTTCATCCAACTCCTCGAATAGGGTCTCGAAATCCATCTCATAACCGAGAAAACATCATGGTGGACGACTCATACATCATGACAAAACCACACATTTCATTTTAAAGAGAGAGAGAGAGAAGTTTATACATATTCTTGCGGTTTTCTCCCAAATCCAGGAAATCTCATGAAAATCCGAAATCCAATCATCAATAGCAAGTAAACAGTGAATATAGGCATAAAACTGCATAATACTGCATAACAGTGAATTATAATATGCATGAAGTAGCAAGTGATAACTGCAATGTCTAAACTAGCATGTAAGGCAAGTACACTAATATCATGTCGAAACTATCAGCTAACAAGCTATGTCAATGAAATAGTATTCTCTAAAGTGTATGTGACATGGCAATTACCGATGATGATGTGTGTGAACCGGCAAGTAAGTGTACGTGGAACATACGCATCATCGGTAATGGTGTTGGTGTCCTGACAGCATGATATCAATAATGGTATATGAAAACACAATATAAGCATGCGATGCAAAGCGAACAGCAATAATATGCGGGAGCTGAATATCAAATATATTGATAACGAATCTACATATGCCTAAGTATGAGTCGTACAATTTTGCCATTTGAAATAATACGAATTGTTTGTTTAGAAAATAGGGACTGCGATATTTTTAAGAAAATGTACGTTCTTTGAAATATCCGTAGAATCCCTTGGCCTGTCTTTAAAAATATTCATGATTCGTTAGTTTTTGAAATAGGTATGACTCGAATCTAATCTATCATTTACAAGTAAACTGCAGGGCTAAACTAAAAGACTGATCGAAAGGTAAGGAAGCCGCCTAACATCTGAGTCGGTAAATATATATATATATATATATATATATATATATATATATATATATATATAACAGTCGGTGATCCCGCCTCAAAAGTATCCCATACGAAACAATATCTATAATATGACATTCTCAAGTCAATATCTATAATATGACATTCTCAAGTCAAGAGTGCGGATCTATCATCAATATATAGCTCGTACGTAAATCCGTCGTACGGTATCCCAAATCTGGGTACGGGTCAAATATCACATTCATCCCATTACTCATCTGGTATCCTCTTTATCAAAAATCATGATCCGGGGTTCTGATCTACGTCTAGTACAATACTGATACCATCTATGTATATGCATGCGTGTGTATGAAAGCTCCACGTCAAAGGACCCGCTAAAACATCATGTCGTATCTCAAATACGAACCCTGTTATATCACCGATCTCACGGCCTCAAATCCAATCTCATCGACTCATCTCCAATCCCAAGTACTATCCTCATAATCCAGTATATGTACACACAGTCCCATACCTATGTGTATATATATATACATATCCCCATATACGCACATGTAAAAGAATGAATGTATGCAAGTGTGTGCGTGTGTGAGTGCAACAACTATTATAGGGTTTCGCAAGTAAAACTACTAAACCATGAACACTTAACCATATTCTGAATATCCATGTCTCACATAAAAGATATCATATATATATATATATATATAGTATATATATAGTATACTATATATCGAACTGCGGGGGTGCTATACGCCATCCACCCGACTTCTCCCCGTAGATATACTCACCTTGCTTCTTGTGTGCCGATGTCGATGTCGCCACCATCTCCTTCATCGTCGCGAATCATCGTGGGGGTACCTACATTCACATGTTGTAAGTCCACAGTAGCGCCCCGGCCGTCTAACAGACGCCAAATGCGGAACAAAAAACTTTTTAGAAACTGGCGCTATCGTGTACCGTAACCCGGATCTGCCATTAAAACTAAACTAACAAATTACAAATGGGTAGAAACGTTATACCGAATGATCCGAGTCCTTCGGTGTTCAACCATCATCCCACGCTTTGTTGCGGCTGCTCCGATCTCCTGAATCTTCAGTCTCGTCGTCCAGGTGGCACCACGTCGACGGATCTTTAAACGGGCTCCCGCCTCTGACCGAGGCAACTCGATCGTCAAGTTTGCTAGAAGAGACAACCAAGATGATGTAGAGAATGAGTAGAACACTTTGTCTCGTTACGTCCAAAGGTATGGACGAACGGTTAATGAAGTTGCATTTTGGAATCGGGTGAAATGAGAATTGTCTATTCTAATTTCCATGCACCAAAAACCTTATTCTTTTTCTAACAACCATCATCCCACACCAAGCATGGCCGGCCACTATAAGGAGGTGGGGGGGTTAGTGTAGGAGAGGGGGTGACCATTAGCATATAAAGAAAAGCATGAGTCAAAGATACACCTAGTATGAATGCATTAATGCAACAGATGAATCATAATACATAGTCATCAACACATTAATGCACCATTAATGAACAAAGCCACCTCGCTATCCTAGTCACCATCCTAGTCACCTCTTCTAGAAGCTTCCATACTTATCTCAAGAAAATATAAATCCGTATTTAACCAAATGTTAAATACGGCTGATAGAAAACTGGAAACTGGCAACTTCCAAAAGTGATCCTGAAACGAATTTCAGGATAACCCCGTAATGGTATAAACATACCCGCATTTGTATTACGACCGAATACAAATGCAACTGAGACAAAGATATTATATCTACACAGTATAATACTGGGTTCCGGCTTAAACCAAAGCCTACCAGTATTATCTGCCCGAAAATGGACACGTGCGAAAACGCACGTGCAATTTCCGAACCTTGCCATAAACCCATATGGCCTCTACAACGTTTCGCCCGAACTTGGGAAAGTGTCTGTGGGGGACTCTAATGACTCATCAACACACTGGCACTGGGTATAACCTCTAGCACGTCAGAGGTACAATCTGTACGTAACGGTTGCCTATGTACTGATTGGAAGGGAAGCTGAAGAGCGAACTCATCCATAAACCCTACTGAGCCTAACAGTGACAATATACATACAGTCCGGTCCGTTCGTCTATGAGTATCGCATATCGAGTCTAGGGGGGTGGATAAAGTCAGATCCCTAATAACGCGATAAATCGTGTCAGCATGAAGCCCATCACCACCTGAGAAACTACCGATCCAAATCAGTAATTCTCCACTACCTCGGCCGAGGATTCCTAGTGATGGCCATCTGTACACTGCGCGACATCAACCCCCAATACCGGGAGAGACGAATCCCCGACGATCCGCTCACTTGCCTCCAATGTGGCTCGGGACTGTACCCAACTAAAACCTGTTTACACAACTCCTTTGAGCGTGGTAGGGTAGTAATCTAAGCACAGTGGAAACTCACACGAGACAAATGACGATCCCAGGTCGATGAACTAACCTGTACACATGTCACCAGGGAACTTCTATCTGACGATATGTATAATACCAACTAGCATGTTCCCGGCGAGTCATGTCCGGTGTACTCATAACCCAATGAGCACCTGTATACATCTTAGGTGATCCAACTGACACCAGTGGCTTGTGAGACGGGCCACCGTCCCTCGTCGGGGTCTCGACTGTATACACTAGTCTACTCTGGAGTATCGATGCCCTGTCTCGAAACTCCCACGACTAGGGACACTTTAAGGATGTGCTTACAGACCTCGGCTCCCACGTATATGATCGCCATCATACTGCTGGTAGTCAAGCAAGAATCCTATGGGCTCTATCATCATGCAATAGAGAACTAAAGCATGTATACGATGATAAAGACAAACCAGATAGCATACTATCATCTCGAGCAAGACTGTCGTATCGGTATAGGTCCCGCCTCAATCATTGCAATCACATACCTGCGATCCAATAATTGACTTTGAGGGAACTATCTCCAACAATCTCCCACTTGCACTTAAGGCTAATTATTGTGATGTCGCATACTCACAGCCCGTGTGATACCAAACATCCAACTCCTCTACTAATCAGTTTCACAAAGCTAGTTTGTAAAACTCTTGTGTTCGAGAAATAGCCTCAGTGAGTGGATCCGCCCTGATGTTTCTTTCTATATCTCTTTAAATCTCAAGTTCGCGGAGAAAAACATATCCCGAATCGAGTAATACCTGTCTTAGAATATGTCTGGATATCTGATGGGATCTAGTTCATAAATGAACTCCAAATCCAAACTTCTTAGACTGTATCGATAACTGAACCTAATTAGTATCCAGCACCATACCTCCCACAGTATCCTCTTGGACCACCTGTCCATAATACTGTCCCTCGTCAAAGGGAAAACTATAACTCTGACAATCACTCTGTCATCCATGTCACCGTTGAAGCCTGGAATGATAACCGTCTCCAGAAGGAGGCTGTCGTCACCAATTCCGTAGAACATGCACCTTAAGTATCCAGCACCATGCCTCCCACAGTATCCTCTTGGACCACCTGTCCATAATACTGTCCCTCGTCAGAGGGAAAACTATAACTCTGACAATCACTCTGTCATCCATGTCACCTTTGAAGCCTGGAATGATAACCGTCTCCAGAAGGAGGCTGCCGTCATCAATTCCGTAGAACATCCACCTTATGTTCGAAAACTGCTTCCTTACGTTTCTTCAGGATTGGATTAATATAAACTTATCGCATCAAGTGCAATAACTACATCTGGTGTGGTACTTGACATCTCATGATTGACTCAATTGCCTAAGCAAGTGATCTGCCAATCATGCACATCCCTCCCTTCTTTAGTCTCTAAGACACCTTTAGAGAGGGTGACTCCATCACCTGCAGGTACACCACCATGCCAGGAGTCATCTATTCTAAAATACTATTAGAATACTGTCAAAATACCCACATTGGGAAACTACCCAAATCTAGATCTAAAACCATAGATCTAGTAACCAGAATGTCTGTTATTATATCCATATCATGTCTGGAGAAACAACTGTGTGACGACCACAGTACAACCGATCGTAGTATAGGAATTTTACTTCCTACTCTGTGTATGTCATCCAAATACCAGGACATCACACTCTACTACCTTCTTTACAGATCCATCCCCTATTCTGATGAAGTCAAACCTATGACTGTCACATCAAAAATTAGATGATCTTATCTCCGCTATATCTGCTCAAGCCTATATACATAAGCTTCTTGCCCACTATGCTTCCGCTGCTCCCACTGACTACGACAACCCTCTGGCAGAATAACATATACGTACACTTCTAAAGCTAGTTTAGAACGACGCTATACATATCCTCCTGCCGGGTCTCATAGTTTGGAACAACAGTAGTGTCAAGTGTGGGTAAACAAGAACCTCCCTGTCACTGTCCTTAAGGCTACCGGAGTACCTCTCGGGTGTCTGAGGTTACCCACCATGTCTGCGGAGTGGCTATTGGAATGTCAAACCTGATTGAATATATAGGTCCTATTAAATTTTCCGTAATCGTTTGCGGTTCTGGAATCACTTCCAGTTCTACCATACTCCCACTACTGTTTTCTGAAAAAATCCATTTTACTAAAACTGTGGCGAGTCAAGAACAATATCACTATTGATCTTCCAGATGGTAGAAAGTCAACCCTCGTCAAAGCCAGGGTCAACCCACAAACTGCCATTACAGAAACGTGCCTTGAGTTATCCAGTGTCTGGTTTTAAGCATAAGCTGGACAACTCCCCGTACCTTAACATCGTTAAGATATGAACCATTCTATATCCAATATAGAAACATTGGCACTTATTTAATTGGAACCAGATTCAAAACATGCAGCTGTCTCCAGTGCATATCTACTTAATGGAGAGAGGCTAATCAGCATTACTCAACTTAGGAATCCATCCAATTATGAGTAACCTGAAAGAGAAATAAGTTTCTCGAAACCATTACTATCAACTGAATACCAATCACAAGAATCTACATCTTCGATTTCTTTGAAGAATCCCGATACTTGCGACACCTGGTTCTCTACTTTATTCTTATACTCATAACTTCTCAAAACTTAGACATTGTATTTCTATGAAACACTTGTCTAAAACCTAGAGAAGTTACAAGTAAACAGAACATAGTACTAGGACCTGCCCCTTTGTCCTAACGGACACTGGACAACATACAATATTCTGTATAAGTCCGCTGAGTTGAATAACTCAAAATCTGTGTATCGTAGGTTGAAAACTGTACCTAGGCGATTTCCTCAAATATCACCAATTACAACGAATTCCGATATAATGAGGATGATCACCTAATTCCTAATAACTTACTCCCACTCATCATCTGCAAAAACCAAACAGATATGAGAATGAAATCTGGTAAATACATACCCTGGAGTAAGTATCTAATCGGGAAAACAGTTTTCTTTTAACAATGCGCAGTGAAACTGAAACATTAAAATGTCTCGTAGGGGTATCCCGGTATTCCTAGTAATACCTCTTCCATAATCCTTTTCATGACTGTAACCGTATATTTCTATGCCATCTCTCCAAATCCCTTTATTTGTCTTTAGTCATTACCTTCTGTACACCTTCGTTAGGCTAAATGGTTTTCTTTCTTCCCTACCGTTCGGCACCAGCCTATGGTTTGGAAGAAGACTATCCAGTAAGCATAATAGGTGTACTCTCCTAATCCTAGGAGTACTCGTAACTTGAGAGAAGGTGATGATAAAAGACAACTGAATAATACATTATTCTATTAAAGGTGAAATAGGAGTGGCGATGAAGTACGCGGTTTGGTCGTGAATGATAACAGTCGCAATTTACTTTGCCAATCCCTTTATTTTGTCTTTACATATTACCTTCTGCACACCCTACTTAGGCTAATTGGTTTTCTTCATTCCCTACCTTTCGGCACCAGCCTATGGTTTGGAATAAGACTATCCAATAAGCGTAATAGGTGTACTCTCCTAGACTAAGGAGCCCTCGCAACCTGAGAGAAGGTGATAATAAAAGACAACTGAATAAACCAATTCTATTTCTCCTGAACCTGGATCCATCCTCGAAGTAGTACCTTCGAGTTCATATATAACCATACGATGGATCTATCCAATGGAAGTGGATGTCCGTAGTAATACGGTGTGTTCTGAGAAATACAACGGGTAAAAGAAAGAGCGGCAATGACTTATGCAACTCATACAATCCAAAAGTCAGTATATTAAGAAGGTTCGGTCAACTTGTTCACTGAGTCATAGTCTAGGGTCGGTCAAAGGTTGCTGCCAAAGAGAGAGAGAAAAGAAATACTCTGCGTGCACTCTAACCTAGATCAGAATGGTTATCACTTTATCTAATCAGGAAACCTCCCACTGTTATCTCAAATTCTCCTCCAAACCAGAAAGAAGAATTAGTCGGGATCACCCGAAGAGTAGACCAACTCATCAGTGAGAATCGGGATCCAACTATCATCGCATGATAACTTGATGGAAGCCACTCAAGTTATCACACTCCAGAAGATATGCGCATACTTGGCAAGTTTCAGTTTCTTTAGAAACTCCCGATATAATTTTTTTCCCCATGCTCTTATGACCTTGGCGTTGATCAAAATATCATAAGTCACATGCCAAGTTCTACCCGTCACTATCCCGGTCAATTTGAACCCACCCGCACATGCCCTTGACGTTGGCCAAAATGGCAGAACGACTGTCCCAAACCAACTCATCTACCTATGCAACAGATGAATACCCAGCAGCTACCAATCACTATGACTTGGCGTTGGTCAAAATACATAGCTTGAATACTACTGACCATCCATAAGAAATGACGGAGGGCTACGACTGGTTTTTGGCGAAAAACCTTTAACGTAATGAACTTGATCTCGTTGAAGGAAACTGATAGCTTTTTATAAAAATATAGTGGCGAAAACGTTTTGCTAAAGAGGTCACTCCCGGTGAAGGGATCTCGGCTCTTTCCTCGTGGAATGAGGTGCAGGATATTCTAACTGAATACCGCGATGCAAAGCAACTTGTAATCGACTATATTAAAGTTACTACCCTGACGTAAACTTCTGCCCGAGGGGTCACTCCCGGTGAAGGGATCTCGGCCCTTGCCTCGTGGAATGAGGTGCGGGATATTCCAACTGAATACCGCTTTGCAAAACAAAAGTAAATATCTTTGTAATAACACCTTTTAAAATTTGTTCCAACAACATCAAATATAGGTTTGTTTTATCCTTGCATTGATAAGAATCAATGCAGCCCCATCAATCAATCACACCAGAAAAGAACGAAAATATAATGTACGTATATGCCATCCGCATTCGCCACTGGGTCCCGTCATCACCCGTTAGGTTACTTAACTAACGACAGAGCGGGGGCTGGACTAGCGCGGTGTAAAACATATACAACATCTAATAGTATATATACCAATATACAATAATCGCTCCAGGCGTGATAATATGCAAGATTACAGAAAAATAATAAGCATCACAGAACAATACAGATAAACTAGGATCCCCGGGTTTCACAGAGCCGCTACTGAAACCCGACGTTCCCCTGGTCGTGTGGATAGCCTGTGCAATGAAACCTAGACCCCTACGGGTGTGGCAAGTTATCCGCCAAAACCTGAAGCGAGGTTGTCCCCAAAACATAGTGAATGGAACACCCGGCACTTCACGGAATCCGGTAAATTGAGCACCCCTCCTTGGGTCAACTTGTACCCCCTACGAGTGCGGCGAATAGTCTGCCAATTCCAGAGTGAGGCCCCTCTGCCTCTCAATGCCATGAGATACGGACCCGCTGCCCTCCAGAACCCGGCTATCCGTGCACTCCTTCGCGGGATAAAGTTAGTACAGAAATAAAAATATGTACAACGGGTACATCGATCTCGACCCGGTCGTGCCCCAAAAGAATATTATACAAACAGGCAGTGACGGCAGTCCACATGTTGGACGCTCGCCCCGCAATATCAAATGTACAAATAAATCCAAACTGCACTATCATTGCACCCTGCTATCCACCACGACATATCCGCAACATCACAGCACAACACAGAACATCAACGCGAATGTCACGTTCGCAAACCTGTCTAAAAGAACTATAGCAATCAGACGCGGTTTACCGATCAAATAACATTTCCGGTCGGAGATATAATGTAAATACTGCATACTAACAAATTTAAAATTTCGATCGACCAAATTTCCCGAAGTGGGCCCCACGTACATCTGCTGTACAGTAACAAAATCTGGGCCCAAAAGAACTATTCCAAAACCTACAATTTCCACAAAGAAGCTCTCTGGAAAAATTTGAAGCACTGTTCCCACAGTAGCACCGTGCTTCCGCGGTGGAAAAGTGGGATCACATGCCTAAATTTTCCCATAATTCTTAGAAAACCCTGCACACTTTTCTGTGATATGCAAAATTATTTTTAGGCCCTTTAAAAAATCGACAGAAACTCAGGTGCTGAAAAAATGTGTTTTTCGAAATACGGTTCGATCGATGTTTTAAACGTGTTAGCACAAGTTAGTATAGCTTAATGGTGAGGCTCTGATACCACTGTAAGTCCACGGTAGCGCCCCGGCCGTCTAACAGACGCCAAATGCGGAACAAAAAACTTTTTAGAAACTGGCGCTATCGTGTACCATAACCCGGATCTGCCATTAAAGCTAAACTAACAAATTACAAATGGGTAGAAACGTTATACCGAATGATCCGAGTCCTTCGGTCTTCAACCATCATCCCACGCTTTGTTGCGGCTGCTCCGATCTCCTGAATCTCCAGTCTCGTCGTCCAGGTGGCACCACGTCGACGGATCTTTAAACGGGCTCCCTCTTCTGAACCGAGGCAACTCGATCGTCAAGTTTGCTTGAAGAGACGACCAAGATGATGTAGAGAATAAGTAGAACACTCTGTCTCGTTACGTCCAAAGGTATGGACGAACGGTTAATGAAGTTGCCTTTTGGAATTGGGTGAAATGAGAATTGTCTATTCAAATTTCCATGCACCAAAAACCTTATTCTTTTTCTAACAACCATCATCCCACACCAAGCATGGTCAGCCACTATAAGGAGGTGGGGGGTGAGTGTAGGAGGGGAGTGACCATTAGCACATAAAGAAAAGCATGAGTCAAAGATACACCTGGTATGAATGCATTAATGCAAGTGATGAATCATAATACATAGTCATCAACACATTAATGCACCATTAATGAACAAAGCCACCTCACCATCCTAGTCACCTCTTCTAGAAGCTTCCATACTTATCTCAAGAAAAGATAAATCCGTATTTAACCAAATGTTAAATACGGCTGATAGAAAACTGGAAACTGGCAACTTCCAAAAGTGATCCTGAAACGAATTTCAGGATAACCCCGTAATGGTATAAACATACCCGCATTTGTATTACGACCGAATACAAATGCAACTGAGACAAAGATATTATATCTACACAGTTTAATACTGGGTTCCGGCTTAAACCAAAGCCTACCAGTATTATCTGCCCGAAAATGGACACGTGCGAAAACGCACGTGCATTTTCCGAACCTTGCCATAAACCCATATGGCCTCTACAACGTTTCGCCCGAACTTGGGAAAGTGTCTGTGGGGGACTCTAATGACTCATCAACACACTGGCACTGGGTATAACCTCTAGCACGTCAGAGGTACAAGCTGTATGCAACGGTTGCCTATGTACTGATTGGAATGGAAGCTGACGAGCGAACTCATCCATAAACCCTACTGAGCCTAACAGTGACAATATACATACAGTCCGGTCCGTTCGTCTATGAGTATCGCATATCGAGTCTAGGGGGGTGGATAAAGTCAGACCCCTAATAACGCGATAAATCGTGTCGGTATGAAGCCCATCACCACCTGAGAAACTACTGATCCAAATCAGTAATTCTCCACAACCTCGGCCGAGGATTCCTAGTGATGGTCATCCGTGCACTGCGCGACATCAACCCCCAATACCGGGAGAGACGAATCCCCGACGATCCGCTCACTTACCTCCAATGTGGCTCGGGACTGTACCCAACTAAAACCTGTTTGCACAACTCCTTTGAGCGTGGTAGGGTAGTAATCTAAGCACAGTGGGAACTCACACGAGACAAATGACGATCCCAGGTCGATGAACTAACCTGTACACATGTCACCAGGGAACTGCTATCTGACGATATGTATAATACCAACTAGCATGTTCCCGGCGAGTCCTGTCAGTGTACTCATAACCCAATGAGCACCTGTATACATCTTAGGTGATCCAACTGACACCAGTGGCTTGTGAGACCGGCCACCACCCCTCGTCGGGGTCTCAACTGTATACACTAGTCTACTCTGGAGTATCGATGCCCTGTCTCGAAACTCCCACGACTAGGGACACTTTAAGGATGTGCTTACAGACCCCAGCTCTCACGTATATGATCGCCATCATACTGCTGGTAGTCAAGCAAGAATCCTATGGGCTCTATCATCATGCAATAGAGAACTAAAGCATGCATACTATGATAAAGACAAACCAGATAGCATACTATCATCTCGAGCAAGACTGTCATATCGGTATAGGTCCCGCCTCAATCTTTGCAATCACATACCTGCGATCCAATAATTGACTTTGAGGGCACTATCTCCAACACACGTATCGTATCGCATTAAAACCAAATCGAAAACGAAACGACACACGAAAACCAAAACGACACGCTGAACTCACATAGGTCCAAACCTATGGTTTGCCCTCGCAAATTAGCCAAATGACACCCGATAGAGACGTACAAACGTCAAGTGATCGATGCTAAACACAAATACCAAAACTTAAATCCATAAACATCACGAAACATAAAGCAGCAACTAAGAAAACATTCTCCATATTTTGTCTCAGGTGAAAACAAGATTCCAAAACAACACTAGGGTGATATATAGGGTGTATGTGACCTACTGAAGCAACCTGGATCCTGCCCCTCACCAAGTGGCCGAGCCCCTCCCCTAGAATTCCGAGCTCGCCGGCCTGGTGGTCCCCAACGTGGTTCATCTTGCTACAGTGGGTTTCTATGGTCTCAATTTGGTCTCTGGAGTTATTTATTTTCCCAGTAAAAATCCCAGTTCATTCAAGATTTCCCTGCACCCTCAAAGTCGTCACAAACCGACATGAAAAGTTCTGTTTTTCAGAAATTTGGGTTTCAGCTTTTATCTAGTGTAAGTTCTGGGTTTGTAGCACCATGGGAGGTTTAAGGTCACTCAATACACTCAAGTTCACCACACAAACTCAACTTATACCCTAACCCTATCTAGAATGTCCAAAGGACACTAAACTTCGCCAAATCGATTTTAAACTTGAAAAGAGGCTTAAACATATGAAACACTACACTAATTATGAAAGAATTACCTCATTTAGGACCCAAGAATCCCCTACAACACCAAAATGTGATTTTTCTTGGTCCAAAGTGGAGCTTGAGAGCTTGGGCACATTTTTTGTGAAGTGGGAGTGGGGTTTTGAGTTGTTTTTGGGTATGTTTATGGTGATTTGAGGAGGGGGGAGATGAGGGCAGCAGCTAGGAGGGAAATGAGGGGAGAAAATGATGGAGGAAGAAGGGAACAAATGGTTATGGCTCTCCCTTGACCCCTCACTTTCTCTCACTTGCCCATACTTCATTTTTTTATTCCTTTTTCGTTTTCTTTTGTTTTCTTTTATTTCGTTCTCTTTGCAATAGTAAACCCAAAACAATAACCTTACACCAAAAATCAAGAGAAGGCCATGAAGAAAATGGAACAAGTGCTAAAAAAGTGATATGTGCACAAAATACGCTTAAAGTCCGATTAGCGATTTTCAATCGCGATTAGCACTAAAATTGTGTCAAATAAATCATAAACTTTCATAATTTGCATGAATCACATAAAGTACCCTCTTTTTAGTAATTTCCATAATTTTCCAAATTTTTCCCAATTTATCGGTATTTAATTATACCGAAATATTAAAATATTCATTAAAATTAATATTAAATTATAAAAATTCCCAAAAAATAATATTTTATTTTTCTAAAACGTTACACATGTACACATATTTAATCGGACACCTGTATGTACCAACATACGTCATCTATTTCATATCGCCTGAACCAGGAAAAACCTTCTGAGTGGGACTCTAAAGACTGGTCAATACGCTGACAGTGGGTTTAACCATAAGCACGTCAGCGGCACTAGCTGTACATAATGGTTACCCAGATATTGAGCGAAAGGAAGGCCAACGAGCAAACTCATCTGTACCCCTACTGAGCCTGTCTATGACAATCTCCATACAGTCCGGTCTGTTCGTCTAAGAGTATCGCATACCGGGTATAGGGGATGGATAAAGTCAGACCCCTAATAATGCGATATTTCTTGTCAGTGTGAAGCCCATCATCCACTGAGAAACTACTGATCCAAATCAGTAATTCTCGTCTATCTTGGTCAAGGATTTCTGGTGATGGCCACCCGTGCACAACGCGACATCTACCTCCAATACCGGGAGAGACAAATCCCTGACGATCCGCTTACTGCCTCCATGTGGTTCGGGACTGTACTCAACTAAAACCTGTTTGCACGACTCCTTTAAGCCATGGTAGGGTAGTAATCAAAGTAAAGTGGGAACTCATATGAGACAAATGACGATCTCAGGTCCACAGACTAACATGTACTCATGTCACCTGAGAACTGCTATTTGACAATATGTATAATACCACCTAGTATATTCCCGGCGAGTCCGTTTAGTTTACTCACCTCTAGTGAGCACCTGCATACTATGTTAGGTGACCAACTAACACCAATGGCTTGTGAGACCGGCCACTGCCCCTCGTCGGGGTCTAAAAAAGTATACACCGGTCTACTCCAGAGTATCAATGCCTAGTCTCAATACTCCCTCGACTAGAGACATTTAAGGATGTGCTTATGAACCACCCAGCTCCCACGTACATGATCGCCATCATAATGCCGGTAGTCAAGCAAGAATCCTAATGGCTTTATCAACATGTAATAGTGATTTGTAATACCATATAATGCATGTACATGATGATAAAGTCAAACCAGATATCATAGTATCATCTCGAGTAAGACTGTTCTACCAGTATAGGTTCTCCTTCAATCATCATAATCGCCTGCCCGCGATCACAATAATTGCCTTGAGGGTACTATATTCAACAGTATTACAGATCACTATTACATGTTGATAGAGCCCATAGGATTATTGCTTGATTACCAGGGTTATTGTGGCGATCACACTTGTGAGAACTGGGTAGTCTATAAGCAAATCTTTAAATGTCCCTAGTCATGGGAATATCGAGACTGAGCATCGATATTCCACAGTAGATTAGTGTATACGTTTCTTGACCCCGACGAGGGGCGATGGCCGGTCTCACAGCCATTGGTGTTAGTTAGTCACTAAAGATTGTATACAGATGCTTAGTGGGTTATGAGTTATACTAGATAGACTCGCCGGAAACATGCTAGATGGTATTATACCTATTGTCAGATAGCAGTTCTTTGGTGACATGAGTACATCTTAGTCTGTTGACCTGAGATCATCATTTATCACGTGTGAGTTCCCACCATGCTTTGATTACTACCCTACCAGGGCTTTACTGACTCATGAAAACATGTTTTAGTTGGGTATACTCCCGAGCCATATGGAGATAGTGAGCGGATCATCAGGGATTCATCTCTCTCGGTATTGGGGGTAGATTTTGTGCAGTGCACATGTAGCTATCATCAGAAATCCTTGTCCAAGGTGGATGGGATTTACTGATTTGGATCAATAGTTTCTCGGTGGGTGACGGGCTTCTCACCGACATGACTTATCGCGTTATTAGGGCTCTAATTTTATCCACCCCCTAGACTCGAGATACGGTACTCTTAGACGAACATACCGGACTATACGGAGATTGTCACTTTCAGGCTCAGTAAGGATACAGACGAGTTTGCTTGTCGGCATTCCTTTCATTCAATACCTGAGTAGCCGTTACGTACAGCTAGTGTCGCTGACGTGATTGTGGTTAAACCCACTGCTTGCGTATTGTCGAGTCTTTAGAGTCCCACACAGAGGGTTTCCCAGCTCAGGCGAAATGATATAGTGTACGTATTTGTATACGTACTTAGGTTTGATTAAAACACATGTTGGTAGACGCTCATGCTCGTGCTGCTAACTTGCAGCCAATGCAGAATACAAAATGAAAATTCTCGAAACAAGAGCACGAACGGTACGACCTAGAATCGAAACCAAACACTAAAGTATAAAACACTAGAAGGAGTTTAGATACTCAGTTAGAGATTACAACTTTTGTAGTCGTGTCCTTTGTCTTCTATGCCACTTCTTTAGCTCCTGGATCGTCGGGAACGAGCTTGGGAATCGGTCTTCCTCATCGAAGATGATCCACCTGAAGGAATCCTCACCTAGGCTCTAGCTTCACACTAATAATCAAAGTGAAACAACTAGTGATCAAAACTTGCTAAGAATTTCACTAGGATGTAGTAACTGCTAATCTCTAAGTGTTCTCTCATTTTCTTTTTCCTTTTCTACTTCTAAAACTCTAGAGAGAGAGGAAGAGAAAACTAATGGTGATGATTAAGTGAAGAAGCATGGCTTAGAAAAATCCATCCTCATTCTTTTTCTTCTTTCTTTTCTTTTATTGTTTTGGATAGGTGGAATTGTGACTCACCAGGGTGAGTCATGTTAGAGTTCCTAGCACCCTAGCCGCCACAACCGCGGCCTATGCAGAATGAATAACAAAATTTTTAAAGGCGCTAGAAACTACAAACCCTAAAATATAAACCAAACACTTAAACTAGACATCTATAAAGAGGTTTATCTACTATGGAAGAGGGTTATACAAAGAGATCGAGTCCTTCGGTCTTCATCTCCTCTTCCTTAGCTCCTTGAGTTCTCCTTGATCGAGCTTGACCACCGGTCTTCCTCCATCGAAGATAATCCACTCTAGTGATATGGTTCATTGCTCTAGCTTCACAATAAAAATCAAGTGGAGTAACTAAAGGTCCTAACTTGCTTCACCAGGATGTCTAGAGATATAGTTGTGTTGTTGTAGTATTTTTCTACCTCATTTATACCCTTGATTCTCAACATATGGGAGTGTAGGGAGGAAGAAGAAGGAGGAGCTCAAGAAAGGGAGAGAGAAAGAGAATGGTGAAATGAAAAACTCATCCAACAAAAATAATGCAAGCATGGTTTTGATAAATTGATTTTTGCAATATTAAAAACCAACCATACTTGAATAATGTAGACAAATGAATTATCAATTCATTTGTCTACCCTATTCATGTTAGGAATATGTATGTCCTAAAGGCCATTATTGTATATTATAGTGGATGCTTGGACATATATATATATATAGGACTTTCTTGCTCGACATGATAGTATGCTATCTGGTTGCTCTTTATCTTAACATGTGCATCTGTTTTAGTTTACTATCTCATTGATACATGTTGATAAAGCCCTTAGGATGTTGGCTTGACTACCAGGACTATAATGCGGATCATACTAGTGGGGCTTGTGTAGTCCACAAGCACATTCTTTAACAGTTCCTAGTCGAAGGAGTATCGAGACAGGGTATCGATATTCCAGAGTAGACTAGTGTGTATGTTTCTTGACCCAGTACTGGGCGATGGTTGATACCATAACCATTGGTGTTTGACATCAAAGATTGTACACAGGTGCTCATTGGAGAATGGGTACACCGAACAGGACTCGCCGAGAACTCCTAGATGGTACCATACCTATCGTCAGATAGCAGTTCTCTGGCGACACTTATACAGGTTAGTCTGTAGACCCAAGATTGTCATAGTTTCTTATGTGGTTCCCACTGTGCTTTGATTTCCTCCCTACCACGGCTCAAAGGAGTCATGCAAACAAGTGGTTTTTGGATACAGTCTCGAGTCATATGGAGGCAGTGAGAGATAGGAGGAGTTTCGTCTCTCCTGATATTGGGAGTTGATGTTGCGTTATACTCGATTGGCTATAACAGCAAGTTGCTGGCTTGGGCTGATGAGATTTACTGATAAGTGTTATCATTAGTTTCTCGAAAGGTTATAGGCCACATATCGGCATGACTTATTGAGTTAGTGGGGTCTGACGATTCCACACCCCAGACTCGATATGCGACATATCAGACGAAGAGACCGGACTGTACAGTAAGTGTTGATTATAGGCTCTACGGGAGTTTGGACAAGTTTGCTTATTGATCTTCTATTCGTTCAATACCTGGGTAGTCGTTACGTCCAGCCAGTACCACTGACGGCTTGTAAGTCTCTGATATGATCATTACCTACTGCTGACGTATTGAAGAGTCTTTAGAGTCCCACATAGAGCTTTCCTAGCTCAAGCGAAACGAAGTAGGGCGCGTATAGAGATATGTGCGGGAGCTTGATTAAATACGAGTATATGATACTGTATTCTAATCCAGCGTTAAATGATATCAGCCGGTTATATATGATATAACCGGATTATTGAATCAAGTGTTGATTCAATAATTTGATTTATATATATATGTTAATATAATTGATATTAGCCAGGTTATATATGATATAACCGGATTATTTAATCAAGTGTTGATTTAATAATTTGATATATATATATATATATGTATGTATGTATGTATGTATGTATGTATGTATGTATTAACTAATATTGAATATTAGCCGGTTATATAACCGGATTATTGAATCAAGTGTTGATTTAAAAATTTGATATTAGCCGGTTATATATGATATAACCGGATTATTGAATCAAGTGTTGATTTAATTGTTTGATATATATTTATATTATATATATATAAACTAATATTAAGCTCACTTAAGATTTTCTTCTTTTTATATATATTTATATATATATTTGATATATATGTATGTATGTATGTATGTATGTATTTATATTGTATCATGGTTGATGATACAAGGAACATGGATGTGTGAGAATCACAATGAGTAAGGATAATGATAAATATTTATGAATTAAAAGAAATGAAGAATGAGTCATGGCTTGAGATGCTTGGAGAAGCATTGAGAAGCCATGACTCATCTTCAATTCTTAGATTTATTCATAGATATTTATCACTCTCGTCTCATCTTATCTCTTGAGCTTATGGTTCACTCTCTTACTTATTCAAAGTTCATCTTCTTCTTCATCTCCTCACTAGTTTTCTAGGGTTGAGAAAAGGAAAAGAAAAAAAATATTTTCTAGTGAGCAAAATCCTACTTCATTAACCTACACTACTCTAGCCCATTAGTATAGGTTGTTATCTTCACTAATACCTTGATTAGTGAAGTGTGAGCTTGAGTGAGAGTTGCCTCAAGGTAGATCATCTTTGACAACGAAGACTACAAGCAAGCTCATCTATTCTTCAAATGGAGTCAAAGATGAGTTCTAGGGACTACTACTTGGAGCTTTAGAAGTGAATGACTAGACTAAAAAGGTTGTTGACGCGCATCACTTAGTTTAGAATTAGTTTGCTAACTTTGAAAACCTAATTCTCTAGTTCGATTCTTGTTTAGTATACTTAGACCTCTAAATTTTAAAATTGCATACTTGATGCTCATTGAAACCTAGTAGAGGTGCTAAGATATACTTTCATGGTATCAGAGCCAAACTAGAGACTTAGGCGAAGTCTAGACGGCGTTAAAGTGTTCGATCGACGTTTTAAACTCTGAAATTTACTAGTTTCTGTCCTATTTTTCAAACTTCATTATTTTCATAATTAAAAATGCTCAGAAAATCGTGTAGGGTATTCTATGGAGGCATAAGAAAAACGAGAGTCTAATACCTCTAAATGGCCGCGGTACCGCCGCCTATACCATGTCTTAGCCGCGGTTCCGCCGCCCATTTAAGGAGTTAGAGTCTCGTTCTTCTTCTGCTGCTTCATTTTGACATTTTGAACTTTCTGGGTATTTTTAGTGAGGCTCAAGTTGTTGAGCTCTCTGTGAATTGCTGTTGTTTGAAATATCGATCGAAATATTTAATATCGTCTATATTGCTTTAGATATGTGATACAATTTTTGGAATCCACATTGATTAATTTTGCGAAAACTGGTTAATGATTTGTAAATCTTGCATTTTAGTCTCAAATGATGGATTACCACGGAATTTGGATTTGGATCGAAACTCCATCGTAATCTCGTATCGTACATGGATACTCGCCGGGAGACACTAGTAGGTATCCATGCCCCATTGCCCCGACCAAGTGACTATAGGAGAACCCCATGGCCAAAAGTATCCACTCGGGTGCTCGCGGCCACGGTGTTCCGTCCAAGTGCACTTCGTTGACGGCCTCGGGGGTGCGGCCATCTACTAAAGTTCCCGACGAGCCTTCGAATCATTAGTCAGGAATCTTGCTGAATTGCCCGGCTTAATTTTTGAAAAGTGTTTTCAATTCGAGACTTAAATATAATGTTTATAGGGTTAGACATGAAATTCGGAATATGTGATAATCCGGATTTATGATGTCTAAAGATGCGAATTACAATTATTGTAGTTTTCATTTCTTTTCTGCAACTGTAAGTGTAATATGTGGTTGTATCCCCGATCTCGTTGCTATAAGACAACGACATTATGGATACGCATATCTACTTACGTTGATGACATGTGATATTATTGTGTTGCTATCGATATGTTATATTGGATCGTCGTGATTGAATAGCCGAGGGTTTTTATGTGAAATGAGAGTTTTTCAATTTTCATTCATGTAAATAATTGTATATAATATTATTTTATTGGGACACTTCCGGGTTAAGATTGTTGTCTCCATTCGATGTATATTATTTACTTTTCCGCATTAGGATAGACCCAAGGCGGGGGGAAAAAGTAACCAGGTTCTAGAGTCCAGTAGGAGGCCATCTCGAGGAGTCAAGACCGGTAACCTACCTCTAGAATTGGAAGGGTTGCTTGCCGCTCTCGTAGGGGTCTAGGGATGTGGGCTTGGCTATTCATCACGACCATGGAATCCATGTTTTTCGTTATTGGCTTAATCTAAAACACAGACCTTCTAGTATATCCTATATTTCATATATCTGCTTTTGCTATTCTGTAATGTGATGTGATCATATAACCGCGTGAGACGAATGCTACTTATATATATATATATATGATATATTAGTAGACACTATATATGTTTTGCATCCACGCTAGTCTTGACCCCGTCCTGCCGTAAGTTAAGTAACCTTACGGTGAAAACCCGGGTCCCTATGGCGAATGCGGATGGCATATATGTGTGTTTTATTTTCGTTTCTTCTGTGATATTTAAAAAACATAATTGATGGGACTGCATTAATAAGATTAATGAAAAGAAAAGAAACCTAAAAGATGTCATAGAATCAAAATTTTCAAAAAGGTAGCTCTAGTTCTTGCTTTGCATAGCGGTATTCCATTATGAATATCCAGCACCTCATTCGATGAGGAAAGAGCCTAGATCCTTTCACCAGGAATGTCCTCTTTAGCAAAAACTAG
This sequence comes from Agapanthus africanus, assembly GCA_030015575.1. Lineage (NCBI taxonomy): Eukaryota > Viridiplantae > Streptophyta > Magnoliopsida > Asparagales > Amaryllidaceae > Agapanthus > Agapanthus africanus. The sequence goes on from CM057344.1 coordinate 535,595,400, forward strand.
CATATGCTACAACCCACTCGGTTTGTTTTGAAAACTACTCGATTTTTAAAGCGGGGCTTAAACCACTCCTTTTCAAATCACTAGATTCTACAACGATATCAAGTTCATTACGTTAAAGGTTTTCTTCAAAACCAGTCGTAGCCCTCCGTCATTTCAAATAGGTACTGTTTAGTATTCGTGCTACGTTTGTCGACCTTGTCGAGCCGTAGTGTTTGGTAGCTGATTAGTGCTTTTCTGCCGCATGATGATGCGATTGGTTAGGGCGGTCGTCTGGCTTTGTTGACCTTGTCAAGGGTCGTGCGAGTGGGTCTAAATCAGTCATGAAATGATGGGTTGAACTTGACTTGCGGTGTATGGTTTGTTGACCTTGTCAAGGCTGTTGGATGTATATGCCCTAGAGGCCAGTATTGTATATGTATACATATGGATACTAGGGATATGTATGTACAGAACAATCTTGCTCAGTTTTATAGTATATTATTTGACCTGTCTTTATCGGGATATGTGTATTTATTTATATTGTTGTTATATCTGGTTTACACATATTGATAAAGAATTGATACGGTAGTATACTATTGTGGTTTGTCTTTATCTTAACATGGCATATGTCATACTCGTTATTACATATTGCGGTTACATGTTGATAAAGCCCCCAGGATCTTGCTTGACTACCTGTATTGTGATGGCGATCATACTTGTGGGAGTAGGGTAGTCCATAAGCACATCCTTAAATGGTCCCTAGTCGCGTGAGTATCGAGACTGGGCACTGATACTCCAGAGTAGACTGGTGTGTACGTTTCTAACCCCATCGGGGGATGGTTGGTCCCGCAGCCATTGGTCTGATACACCTAAGATCGTATACAGGTACTCACTGGGTATGAGTACACTGGACGGACTCGCCGAGAACTTCCATGTGGTACTATACCTATCGTCAGATGGAAGTTCTCAGGTGACATGTGTACAGGTTAGTCTTTGGACCCGAGATCCGCATTTGTCTCGTGTGAGTTCCCACTGAACTTTGATCACTATCCTACCACGGCTCTACTGAGTCATGCAAACAGGTTTTGGTTGGGTTCAGTCCTGAGCCACATGGAGGCAGTGAGCGATTGTCGGGGATTCGTCTCTCCTGGTATAGGGAGTCGATATCGCACTGTGATTCGATTGGTCAGGACCATAAGACCTTGGCCAAGCACTTGGGATTTACTGATAGGTTGATCAGTAGTTTCCCGGATTGGTCCTGAGCCACATCGGCATGACTTATCAGGTTGTTAGGGTCTGACGTTCACCATCTCCTAGACCCGGTATGCGATACTCTTTGACGAAGAGACCGGACTGTACGGATATTGTCACGGATAGGCTCAGTAGGAGATCCAGATGAGTTTGCTCATCGGCCTTCTTTTCGACAGGTACCTGGGTAGCCATTACGTACAGCTAGTGCCGCTGACGTACTTGTGGTTAAACCCACTGTCAGAGTACTGTCGAGTCTTTAGAGTTCCACACAGAGGGTTTCCCTGATTCAGGCGAAATGATGTAGTAGCCGTATTGGATACGTGCAGGGTTCGATCGATTGATGTACTTGTTACTCGGATTTTCAATCGGACAGTTTGTAATACTAGCCGGCTCGGGTTTGAGCCGGATTATTAAATCAGGTATTGATTTGGTAATTTACGTATATGTAATTCGATATATATATTCTAGTATTACGTTCTTCGTGTTATTCTATCTCTTTTGGACGTTCAAATTTTTATCTGATTGCCGGTATATTTGTACAGTAGACTGAAATCCGTATTTATTACAGATTTCCTTCTAGAAGGTGGCCACCTCATTATGGATTTTCCATTTATTTGATAAATGGAAATGAGGTGTAAAGTGAGAGGTGAGGGAGGTATGGAGTTGACCATGCTTCAATAGTTTACAAATGAATTTATAATTCATTTTGGGTTTACTATTGAAGCATGGTTGCTATTGTTTAATGAAAGAAATGAACATACAAAACTCTTGTGTGTGAATTTCTCTCTCATGCTTGATCATTTTTTTTAGCTCAATTTTCTCTCCAAGCTCCTCCCCCCTCTTGCTTTCCTCCATCTTCATCTTCTTCCTCTTCACTAACATTCTCATGTGTTGAGAAACAAGTGAAGAGCTTAGAAAAGAGATAGCAAACACTTAGACATCCAAACTACATCCTAGATTACTTGGACTAGCATCCCAATTTCTCAAGTTGCTCTTTTGACACTTAGCAAAGAGCTTGAGCCATGGATCATATTTCCCGGGTGGATCATCAAGGACCAAGGAAGGCCGGAGAACAAGCATGATCCCGGAGGACCGACGGAGCAAGGAAAGAAGATCACGCAAGTTCAAGGTGGCTAGTAGGAGCTAAGGATGAAGAACGAAGACCGAAGGATTTGGTTCGTTTGTTAAGAATTCCTCATCATAGTAGATAGCTCTCTTAGTGTAGCTAGTTAGTTTTATGGAAAGATCCGGGTTTAGAGTTAAACTAATGCCAAGTTTTTGTTCGTTAGAAATTTTTGTTCCGCATTTGGCCACGTAAGTTGGCCGGCGAACTAGGGTAACCCTTCATGGTATCAGAGCCACCCATAAAACCTATACTAGCTTGTTTAAACGTGTATAGAATAACGATCGACCGAAAATTTCAAAAACTGCATTTCAAATCATGAGTTTTCTGTCGATTTTTAAACGTGCCCGAAAATTCAATTTTATGGTCCCAGAAAATCATGCAGGCTTTTTTAAGACCCATGAAGAAATTTTGTCACGTGATCCCTCTAAACCGCGGCAGATCCGCCGCGAAAACCCCATATTGGCGGCAATTCCGCGGCCATTTTGGGGCCCACGTGAACAAAATTTCTTCTGGGCCTCTTAGTTTTGGAAATTGTGGTTTCTGAAATAATTACTTTTTGGGCCCAGATTTGTTACAGTGTTGGTTTAATACTTGGGGCCCACTTGGAAAGTTTAGTCGATCGTAATTTTAAAATACGTATTTTATTTTCAGTACATTCACTTTTATCTGCGACCGGGAATGTCACTCGATCGGTAAAACTCGTCTAACTGCTATATGTTCCTTTAGACGGGTTTTGCGAACGTGACATTCGCGTTGATGTTTTGTGCTTGTTCTGTGATTGTGGTTGGATAGTCGTGATGGATAGCAAATGTTACAATGTTGTTGGTACTGCTTAAATTCATTTGTACATTTGTTATTGCGGGGCGAGCGTCCGACATGTGGACTGTCGTCTTTGCCGGGTTGTATATTATTTTGGGGCACGACCGGGTTGATGTCGATGTCACCGTTTGTATATATTATTTTCTTATTCAGCACTAGGATTACCCCGCGGTGGAGTGCATGAATAGCCGGATTCTAGAAGGCAACAAGCCCGCATCTCATAGCGTAAAGACTGAGGGGTTTCATTCTCATGGCGTCGAGATGGAACGGGCTTCATTCTAGAATTGGCAGGGCTATTCGCCGCACTCGTAGGGGGTACAGGTTTTCATTGCACAGGCTATCTACACGACCGTGAACGTTGGGTTTTATTTGTAAGTGCACGGCGGCGCCCCGGCCGTCAATCCGATGCCGGAATGCGGAAACGAAACTTTTACGAAACTTGTAAACCGGCACCACCGCGCACTAAAATCCCGGATCGGGCCATTAACCTAACTCTAGCAAACTAGAAAATGGGAAGGAAGCTATACCGAGCGATCCGTGTCCTTCGGTCTTCGGCCTCCACTCCGATCTCCTCGCGGAATCTCCGGTCTTCATCTCCTCGTCGGAACGGGCACCACGTCGCCGGGTTCTTTTACGGGCTCCCACCTCTGGACCGAGGCAACTCGGGCACGAAGTTGGCGAGCCGACGTGTCCAAGAATGCTGTAGGGTAGTGTAGAGTGGTTTGTCTCTTGGGGTTGTGAAGTTGCCATATATGATGGAGTGGAGAAGATGAACTTTGGAGTGAGCTAGAATTTGTGTAGCAAGAAAAATGAGAGATGAATAATTTCCCACCTCAAAATGAACCACACCCTCTCTCACAAAAATGTGGCCGGCCATATGATAGGAATAGGAGAGATCAAAAACCATGAAGGGAGGTGAGTGTAGTAAAAGGAAATGGTGACCATAATTCAAAAGGCAAGCCTCACATCAATTCTCATCTCATTTAATGCTAATGAAATGATCACACAACTAAATCAATCTCATCAAGAACCATCATGAACTCTCAAATCACAAATAACCCCTCCATCAGAAAAATCCGGCCGTGAAGGAACAAAGGAAAACTGGCCGGAACGGAATACAAACTGGCAACTTCAAAAAAAAACTGATCCCGTAATAAATTACAGGAAAACCCCGCGACCGTATATACATACCCGTATTTGTATTCCGATCTACGCTGTACAATACTAGGATCCGGCTTAAACCAAAGCCCGCTAGTATTATCCGTCCGATCATGATCCGTGCAATACCGCACATATATGATCGAACCCTGCCATATCTCCATACGGCCTTTACAGCGTTTCGCCCGAAACTTGAGAAACGGTCTGTGGGGGACTCTAAAGACTCGTCAATACTTTGGTTGTGGATTTAACCACTAGCACGTCAGAGGTATTAGCCATACGTAATGGGCTACCAGGTATTGACCAAAAGGGATGTCGATGAGCGAACTCATCCTGACACCCTACTGAGCCTGTCAGTGACAATATCCGTACAGTCCGGTCCGTTCGTCTATGAGCATCGCATGGCGGGCCTAGGGGGTTGGTAAAAGTCAGACCCCCAAAAGCGGTACAAGTCGTGTCGGAGTGTAGCCCAGAACACCCTGAGATATTACTGGAATACCTACCAGTAAATCTCCTGCATTGGCCAAGGACTTCGTGTAATGGCTCTCCTAGACACAGCGTGACCTCACCCCCAATACCGGGAAAGACGAACCCCTGCCGATCCGCTCATTGCCTCCATGTGGCTCGGGACTATACCCAACTAAAACCTGTTTGCACGACTCCTTTGAGCCGTGGTAGGGTAGTAATCAAAGTACAGTGGGAACTCACACGAGACAAATGACGATCTCAGGTCGATGAACTAACCTGTACACATGTCACCAGGGAACTGCTATCTGACGTCAGGTATATGACCAACTAGCATGTTCCCGGCGAGTCCTGTCCGGTGTACTCATAACCCAATGAGCACCTGTATACATCTTAGGTGAACCAACTGACACCAGTGGCTTGTGAGACCGGCCACCGCCTCTCGTCGGGGTCTCGACTGTATACACTAGTCTACTCTGGAGTATCGATGCCCTGTCTCGAAAACTCCCACGACTAGGGACCTTTAAGGATGTGCTTATAGACCCCAGCTCCTACGTATATGATCGCCCTCATACTGCTGGCAGTCAAGCAAGAATCCTAAGGGCTCTATCAACGTGCAATAGTGACTTGTAAGGTCACCTTAAGCAGTACACGATGATAAAGATAAACCAGATAGCATACTATCATCTCGAGTAAGACTGTCCTACCGGCATAGGTCCTCTCTCAATCATTGCAATCACATGCCTGTGATCCAATAATTGACTCTGAGGGCACTATACCCAACAATCTCCCACTTGCACTCAAGGCTAATTATTGCGATGTCGCATACTCACAGCCCGTGTGATACCGAACACCCAACTTCTCTACTAATCAGTCTCAAAAAACCTGTTTGTGAAACTATTGTGTTCGAGGAATAGCCTCAGTGAGTGGATCCGCTCTAATGTTTCTTTCTATGTCTCTCTTAATCTCAAGTTCGCGGAGAAACCCATCTCCTGAAATGAGCAACACCTGTCTTAGAATGTGTCTGGATGTCTGATGGGACCTAGTTCATAAATGAACTCCAAATCCAAACTTCTTAGACTGTATTGTCAACTGAATTTAATCAGTATCCTGCGCCATGCCTCCCTCGGTATCCGCCTGGACCACCTGTCCAAAATACTGCCCCTCTTCAGAGGGAAAACTATAACTCTGACAGTCACTCTGTCAACCAGGTCACCTTGGAAGCCGGGAATGATAACTGTCTTCCGAGAGAGGTTGTTGTTATCATATCCCTAGAACATCCACTTATGTTCTAAAACTGCTTCCGATTGTTTCTCCAGGATTGGATCAATATCAACTTTTTGCATCTACTGCAAGAACAACATCTGGTGTGGTACTTGACATCTCATGATCAACTCAATTGCCTAAGCAAGTGATCTGCCAACCATGCACATCCCTCTCCCTTTTAGTCTGTAAGACACCTTTAGAGAGGGTGACTCCATCACCTGCAGGTACACTACCATGCCTGGAGTCGTCCATCCTAAATACCTTTAGAATGCTATCTAAGTACCCTGATTGGAAACTACCCAAATCTAGATCTAAAACCATAGATCTAGTAACCAGAATGTCTGATATAATATCCAAGTCCCATGTGGAGAAACCACAGTGTGACAACCAAAGTATAACCGATCGTAGTATAGGAATTTCACTTCCTACTCTGTGTATGTCATCCAAATACCAGGACATCACACCCTACTACCTTCTTAACAGATTCATCCTCTATTCTGATGAAGTCAAACCTATGACTATCACATCAGAAATAGATGATCTATCTCCGCCATATCTGCTTTAGTCTATAAATAGACATAAGCTACTTTTCCACCAATGCTTCCGCTGCTCCCGCTGACTATGACAACCCTCTGGCGGAATAATATACACGTACGCTTCTAAAGCCAGCATAGAACGACGCGATACTCATCCTCCTGCCGGGTCTCACAGTCTGGAACAACAGCAATGGCAAGTCTGGGTAAACAAGAACCTCCCTGTCACCGTCTTTGAGCATACCGAAGTACCTCTCGAGTGCCTGAGGTTACCCACCATATCTGCGGAGTGGCCAATGGAATGTCAAACCAAATTGAATCTATAGGTTCTTATCAAATTTTCCGTAATCGTTTCCGGTTCTGGAATCACTTCCAGTTCTACCATACTCCCACTACTGTTTTCTGAAAAAAAAATCCATTTTTATTAAAACTGTGGCGAGTCAAGAACAATATCACTATTGATCTTCCAGATGGTAGAAAGTCAACCCTCGTCATAGCCTGGGTCAACCCACAAACAGCCACTACAGAAACGTGCCTTGAGTCATCCAGAGTCTGGTTTTAAGCATAAGCTGGACAACTCCCCGTATCTTAACAATGTCAAGATATGAACTGTTCTATATCCAATACAGAAATAGAGACACTGATTTAATTGAACTAGATTCAAATCATGCAGCTGTCTCCAGTGCATGTCAACTAAATGGAAGGAGGCCGATCAGCGTTACTCAACTTAGGAGTACTTCCAATTATGAGTAACCTGAAAAAGAAGCAAGTTCTCTTAATCATTACTTATCAACTGAATACCATACACAAGCATCTACATCTTCGATCACCTTGAAGAATCCCGATGCTTACAACACCTGGTTTTCTACTTTAATCTTATACCTATAACTTCTCAAAACTCAGAACGTGCATTTCTACGAAACACATGTCTAAGAACTAGAGAAGTCAAAAGTAAACAGAATATAGTACGAGTACCAACCCCTCTGTCCTAATAGACACCGGACAATATACAATACTCTGTATAAGTCCCTTAAGTCTAATAACGCATTCCCTGTGTGTCGTAGGTTGAAAACTGTACTTATGGTTAAGAAGAATTACACCGCCGTTTAATACTCCTTACCTAACCATTCACTGATATAGGTAAATGTCATAGACATAATTTAAAAAAGGTATATCTTGCTCTATAAAAATAGACGTACAGATATATCAATTTGAAATTGGTGCATAACAACGGATATTCAAAACCAAATATTTGCCATCCGGCAAACAACCCATGTGACTTCCTCAAATATCACCAATTACAACGAATTTCGATATAATGAGGATGATCACCTAATTCCCAATGACTTACTCCCACTCATCATCTGTAAAACCATACAGATGTGAGAATCATACCTGGTAAATACATACCCTGGAGCAAGTGTCTAATTGGGAAATCAGTTTTCTTTTAACAGTACACAGTGAAACTGAAACATTGAAATGTTTCAATGGGGTATCCGGGTATTCTTAGTAATGCCTCTTCCATTATCCAGATTCACAGTTGTAACCGTATATTTCTTTGCCATCTCTCTAAATCCCTTTATATGTTTTTAGCCATTACCTTCTGTACACCCCTTTAGGCCAAATGGTTTTCTTCCTTCCCTACCGTTCGGCACCAGCCTATAGTTTGGAAGAAGACTATACAATAAGCATAATGGGTGTGCTGCCCTAATCCTAGGAGCACTCGCAATGCGAGAGAAGGTGAAGATAAAAGACAACCGAATAAACCTTATTCATTATTTCTCCTTAACCAGAATCCATCCCCGAACTGGAACAAGTTCCTTTCGAGTTCGTATATAACTATACGATGGAGTATCCAAACAACTGTGGATCTTCGTAGTGATACGGAGTGTTCTGGAGAAATACAAAGGTGAAATGGGAGTGGTAATGAAATACTTGGTTTGGTCGTGAATAGCAGTCGCAGTTTACTTTGCCCTCTTACTAATCCCTTTATTTGTCCTAACTTAATACCTTCTGTACACCACACTTAGGTTAATCGGTTTTCTTCATTCCATACCGTTCGGCACCAGCCTAAGGTTTGGAAGAAGACTATCCAATAGGCGTAACGGGTGTACTATCTCCTAAACCAAGGAGTACTCGCAATCTGAGAGAATGTAAAAGGAAAAGACAACTGAATAGTCCTATTCGATTTCTCCAGAACCAGAAACCATCCTCGAATAAATTCCTTCGAGTTCGTATATAAACATACGATGGTTTTGTCCAATGGAAGTGGGCGTTCGTAGTAATACGGGGTGTCCTGGAGAAAAGGGTAAAAGTAGGAGTGGTAATGAGGTCTGCAACTCTGACAATCCAAAAGCCAGTCTTATAAGAAGGTTCGGTTAATCTTGGTCACTGAGTCATAATCAAGGGTCGGGTCATGATCGCTGCCAGAGAGAGAGAGAGAAAAGAAACACTCAGCGTGCACTCTAACCTAGATCAGAATGGTTATCACTTTATCTAATCAGGAAACTGTTGGAGATAGTGCCCTCAGAGTCAATTATTGGATCACAGGCACGTGATTGCAATGATTGAGGGAGGACCTATCCCGGTATGACAGTCTTACTCGAGATGATAGTATGCTATCTGGTTTACCTTTATCATCGTGTACTGCTTCAGGTGACCTGACAAGTCGCTATTACACGTTGATAGAGCCCCTAGGATTTTTGCTTGACCACCAGCAGTATGAGGGCGATCATATAAGTGGGAGCTGGGGTCTATAAGCATATCCTTAAATGGTCCCTAGTCGTGAGAGTTTCGAGACAGGGCATCGATACTCCAGAGTAGACTAGTGTATACAGTCGAGACCCCGACGAGGGGCGGTGGCCGGTCTCACAAGCCACTGGTGTCAGTTGGTTCACCTAAGATGTATACAGGTGCTCATTGGGTTATGAGTACACCGGACAGGACTCGCCGGGAACATGCTAGTTGGTCTTATACCTGACGTCAGATAGCAGTTCCCAGGTGACATGTGTACATGTTAGTTCATCGACCTGGGGATCGTCATTTGTCTCGTGTGAGTTCCCACTGTGCTTTGATTACTACCCTACCACGGCTCAAAGGAGTCGTGCAAACAGGTTTTAGTTGGGTACAGTCCCGAGCCACATGGAGGGAGTGAGCGGATCTTCGGGGGTTCGTCTCTCCCGGTATTGAGGGTGAGGTCGCGCTGTGTCTAGGAGAGCCATTACACGAAGTCCTTGGCCAAGGCAGGAGATTTACTGGTAGGTATTCCAGTAGTATCTCAGGGTGTTCTGGGCTACACTCCGACACGACTTGTACCGCTTTTGGGGGTCTGACTTTTACCAACCCCCTAGGCCCGACATGCGATGCTCATAGACGAACGGACCAGACTGTACGGATATTGTCACTGACAGGCATAGTAGGGTGTCAGGATGAGCTCGCTCATCGACGTCCCTTTTGGTCAATAGCTGGTGGCCCGTTACGTATTGGCTTATACCTCTGACGTGCTAGTGGTTAAATCCACAGCCATAGTATTGACGAGTCTTTAGAGTCCACCACACATTCAGTTACTCAGCTTTCGGGCGAAACGCTGTAGAGGCCGTATGGAGATATGGCAGGTTTCGATCAGATACGTGCGGTATTGCACAGATCGTGATCGGACAGTTTTTACTAGCCGGCTTTGGCTTAAGCCGGATCTTGGTATTTGATAGTGTATTTTTGTCTCTTTGCATTTGTATCCGGACGGAATACAGATGCAGGTGTGTATGCACAGTATCGGGGTTTTCCTGTAATTTATTATGGGACCAGTTTTCTGGGGTTGCCAGTTTGCATTCCGTTCCGGCCGATTTTTTCATTGTTCCTTCACGGCCGGACTTTTCGTTGGAGGGTGTTATTTGCAGTTTGCGAATAACATTTTATGGAGGGTTTTATTTGTGAGATGAGTGATTATGATGGCATCTTATCTTTTCCACCATCACTTGCATTAATTGTGATTTGAGAGGGTATGGGTTTGATGTGGATTTGTGACCTTATCTTTATTAATTCCTTTTCCTTCACCCACTTGAATGGGGAGGGGCCGGCCAATGTTTGGGCTTGGAGTGTGGTTTTAATTTGTGAATGGATTATTTCTTTCATGCTTATATTTTGGTGGACCCCTTCCATTTGATGTGTGCTGTGAAGGAATTGATTTTCTTTTGGTATTAATTCATTCACATTTTTCATTCACACAAGAGAGGGTGCTTGCTTCATTCATTTCCAGTGAGCACACATAGCATCTGGCCGAGCTCCTTTTTGATGGCATGTTCATTTTCTCTTAGCATCCACCAATGAAAATCATTGTGCATAAATTCCTCCATCTTGGCAACCTCATTAACCCCAAAGAGACAACGATTCTACATTATTCTACAGCAAATCTTGGGCGCGTCGGCTAGCCAACTTCGCGCCCGAGTTGCCTCGGTATAGTGGTGGGAGCCTGTAAAAGAATCCGGCTTCGTGGTGCCCTTCCGGCGAGGAGGAGACCACCGGAGTTTCCGCAGGAGATCGGGACAGCGACGAGAAGACCGGAGGACTCGGATCACTCGGTATATCTCTAACCCGTCTTGTTGTTAGCTAGATCTAGTTTAATGGCCCGATCCGGGGTTTTGTGCGCGGTGGTGCCGGTTTGCTAAGTCCGCAAAATTAAAGTTTATCACCGTTTCCGCATTTGGTCGTCGGATTGACGACCGGGGCACCGCCGTGCACTTACAGAAACCTCCCACTGTAACGTCAAATTCTTCTCCAAACCTGAAAGAAGAATTAGTCAGGATCACCCGAGGAGTAAACCAACTCATCAGTGGGAATCGGGATCCAACTATCATCACATGATAACGTGACGGAATCCGCTCACGTTATCACACTCCAGAAAGTATGCGCATATCTGGCAAGTTTTAGTTTCTTTAGAAACTCCCGATGTGATTTTTGCCCCATGCTCTTATGACCTTGACTTTGGCCAACAAATCATAAGTCACATGTCAAGTTCTACCCGTCATTATCCAGGTTAATTTGAACCCACCCGTACCTACCCTTGACTTTGGCCAACAAGACAGTACGACTGTCCCAAACCAACGCATCTATCTATGCTGCATATGAATATCCAATAGCTACCAATCACTATGCCTTGACTTTGGCCAACAAACACAGCTTGAATACTATTGACTATCTATATCAAATGACGGAGGGCTACGAATGGTTTTTGGCGAAAAACCTTTAACGTAATGAACTTGATATCGTTGAAGGAACCAGATAGCTTTTATAAAAATATAGTGGCAAAAACCTTTGCTAAAGAGGTCACTCCCGGTGAAGAGATCTCGGCTCTTTCCCCGTGAAATGAGGTGCAGGATATTCCAACTGAATACCACGATGCAAAGCAAAAGTAATCGACTATAGTTAAGTTATTGCCCTGACGCAAACTCCTGTCCAAGGGGTCACTCCCGGTGAAGGGATCTCGGCCCTTGCCTCGTCGACTGAGGTGCTGGATATTCATAACCGAATACCACTGTGCAAAACAAAAGTGAACGTCCTTTCAATAACAGCTTTTTGAAAAATGTTCCAACAACATCAGAATAGGTTTGTTTAGCTTGCATTGATCCGAATCAACGCAGTCCCATCAATTGATCACACCAATAAAGAACGAAAATAATGATGTACGTATATGCCATCCGCATTCGCCACTGGGTCCCGTCATCACCCGTTAGGTTACTTAACTAACGACAGAGCAGGGACTGGACTAGCGCGGATGCAAAACATATACAACATCTACTAGTATATATCAATATATAATATTCGCTCAAAACGTGATAAAATGCAACATCACAGAAATGTAATAAGCATCACAGAAAAATACAGATATCTGGGATCCCCGGGTTTCATAGAGCCGCTACTGAAACCCGACGTTCCCCTGTTCGTGTGGATAGCCTGTGCAATGAAATCCTAGACCCCTACGGGCGCGGTATGTTACCCGCCAAAACCTGAAGCGAGGCAGCCCCCTTCAACAACGTGAATGGACCACCCAGCACTTCACGGAATCCGGTAACTTGGGCACCCCTCATGGGTCAACCTATACCCCCTACGAGTGCGGCGAATAGCCCGCCAACTCTAGAGTAAAGCCCCCTCCGTCTCAAAGCCATGAGATGCGGGCCCGTTGCCCTCTAGAACCCGGCTATCCGTGCACCCCTCCGCGGGGCAATCCTAGTACAGAAAGTAAAATATACATACAACGGGTACATCGACCTCAGCCCGGTCGTGCCCCAAAAGAATAATATACAAACAGGCAGTGGCGGCAGTCCACATGTCGGACACTCGCCCCGCAATATCAAATGTACATATAAAACGAAACTGTACGAACATTGCATCCAGGCTATCCACCACGACAGATTCGCAACATCACAGCACAACACAGAACATCAACGTGAATATCACGTTCGCAAATCCGTCTAAAAGGGCTATAGCAGTTAGACAGGATTTACCGATCAAATGACATTCACGGTCGCAGATATAATGTAAATACTGTGAACTAACATGTTTAAAATTTTCGATCGATCAAATTTACCGAAGTGGGCCCCAAGCACTACTGTAGTACTCAAAGAAAATCTGGGCCCAAAAAGAATATTCCAAAAACCCCATTTTCAACTCAGAAGCCCACTGTAAAAATTTGATACAATGAACAGTCAAAGTGGCGGCGGAACCGCGGCCAATGCGTGGGTTTGGCCGCGGTTCTGCGGTGGAAAAGTGACTTCACGCGACCAAATTTTCACAGAATGCTTAGAATTCCCTGCACGTATTTCTGCAGTGTACTAAAAAAATTTTCGAGCCAAAAAAATTCGACAGAAAACTGATGCATGAAAAACGCGGTTTTTGGAAAATCCGATCGATCGAACTTGTAAACACGTTAGAGCAAGCTAGACTAGGTTAATGGCCTGGCTCTGATACCAATGTAAGTGCACGGCGGCGCCCCGGCCGTCAATCCGACGCTGGAATGCGGAAACGAAACTTTTACGAAACTTGTAAACCGGCACCACCGCGCACTAAAATCCCGGATCGGGCCATTAACCTAACTCTAGCAAACTAGAAAATGGGAAGGAAGCTATACCGAGCGATTCGTGTCCTTCGGTCTTCGGCCTCCACTCCGATCTCCTCGCGGAATCTCCGGTCTTCATCTCCTCGTCAGAACGGGCACCACGTCGCCGGGTTCTTTTACGGGCTCCCACCTCTGGACCGAGGCAACTCGGGCACGAAATTGGCGAGCCGGCGTGTCCAAGAATGTTGTAGGGTAGTATAGAGTGGTTTGTCTCTTGGGGTTATGAAGTTGCCATATATGATGGAGTGGAGAAGATGAACTTTGGAGTGAGCTAGAATTTGTGTAGCAAGAAAAATGAGAGAAGAATAATTTCCCACCTCAAAATGAACCACACCCTCTCTCACAAAAAAGTGGCCGGCCATATGATAGGAATGGGAGAGATCAAAAACCATGAAGGGAGGTGAGTGTAGTAAAAGGAAATGGTGACCATAATTCAAAAGGCAAGCCTCACATCAATTCTCATCTCATTTAATGCTAATGAAATGATCACACAACTAAATCAATCTTATCATGAACCATCATGAACTCTCAAATCATAAATAACCCCTCCACAATTACTAATTTGCATATTTGCAAATTAGCCCCTCCATCAGAAAAATCCGGCCGTGAAGGAACAAAGGAAAATTGGCCGGAACGGAATACAAACTGGCAACTTCAAAAAAAACTGATCCTGTAATAAATTACAGGAAAACCCCGCGACTGTATATACATACCCGCATTTGTATTTCGACCGAATACAAATGCAAAGAGACAAAATCTACACTGTACAATATTAGGATTCGGTTTAAACCAAAGCCCGCTAGTATTATCCGTCCGATCATGATCCGTGCAATACCGCATGTATATGATCGAACCCTGCCTTATCTCCATACGGCCTCTATAGCGTTTCGCCCGAAACTTGAGAAACGGTCTGTAGGGGACTCTAAAGACACGTCAATACTTTGGTTGTGGATTTAACCACTAGCACGTCAGAGGTATTAGCCATACGTAACGGGCTACCAGGTATTGACCAAAAGGGACGTCGATGAGCGAACTCATCCTGACACCCTACTGAGTCTGTCAGTGACAATATCCGTACAGTCCGGTCTGTTCGTCTATGAGCATCGCATGGCGGGCCTAGGGGGTTGGTAAAAGTCAGACCCCAAAAGCGGTACAAGTCGTGTCGGAGTGTAGCCCAGAACACCCTGAGATATTACTGGAATACCTACCAGTAAATCTCCTGCCTTGGCCAAGGACTTCATGTAATAGCTCTCCTAGACACAGCGCGACCTCACCCCTAATACCGGGAGAGACGAACCCCTGCCGATCCGCTCACTGCCTCCATGTGGCTCGGGACTATACCCAACTAAAACCTGTTTGCACGACTCTTTTGAGCCGTGGTAGGGTAGTAATCAAAGTACAGTGGGAACTCACACGAGACAAATGACGATCTCAGGTCGATGAACTAACCTGTACACATGTCACAAGGGAACCGCTATCTGACGTCAGGTATATGACCAACTAGTATGTTCCCGACGAGTCATGTCCGGTGTACTCATAACCCAATGAGCACCTGTATACATCTTAGGTGAACTAACTGACCCCAGTGGCTTGTGAGACCGGCCACCGCCCCTCGTCGGGGTCTCGACTGTATACACTAGTCTACTCTGGAGTATCGATGTCCTGTCTCGAAAACTCCCACGACTAGGGACCTTTTAAGGATGTGCTTATAGACCCCAGCTCCCACGTATATGATCGCCCTCATACTGCTGGCAGTCAAGCAAGAATCCTAAGGGCTCTATCAACGTGCAATAGTGACTTGTAAGGTCACCTAAAACAGTACACGATGATAAAGATAAACCAGATAGCATACTATCATCTCGAGTAAGACTGTCCTACCAGCATAGGTCCTCTCTCAATCATTGCAATCACGTGCCTGTGATCCAATAATTGACTATGAGGGCACTATATCCAACATTATTTGCGGCTCAAATGAAACTCGGGGCTCCAAGATTATCCACCATTCTGTATTGTTATCTGCGATGTTGTTTATTATCATGTCTGAGACGAATGTTATATATATTTATATATATACTAGTAGGTGTTGTATATATTTTGGACTCGCACTATTCCAGCCCCCGCTCTTTCATTAGTTAACCTAATGGGTGATGATGGGGCCCCGTGGTGAATGCGGATGGCATATACGTACATTTTATTTTCGTTCTTTTCTGGTGTGATAGGTTACAAATTGATGGGACCGCATTAATTTTGATTAATGCAAGATAATAAACCTAAAAGATGTTGTTGGAACCAAGCTTTAAAAACTGACATTACAGACGTTCTCTTTTGCTTTGCACAGTGGTATTCAGTTTGGAATATCCAGCACCTCATTCGACGAGGCAAGGGCCGAGATCCCTTCACCGGGAGTGACCCCTTGAGTAAAAGTTTGTATCAGGGTAATAACTTCACTATAGTCGATTATTTTTTCTTTGCATCGTGGTATTCATTTTGGAATATCCTGCACCTCATTCGACGAGGAAAGAGCCGAGATCCCTTCACAGGGAGTGACCTCTTTAGCAAAGGTTTTCGCCACTATATATTTACAAAACTACTCTGGTTCTTTCAACGATATCAAGTTCATTACGTTAACGGGTTTTTCGCCAAAAACGCAGCCGTAGCCCTCCGTCGTTTCAGATAATTACTACTTAGTATTCGTGCTGTGTTTGTTGATTATTCGTCAAGGCACAGTGAACGGTAGCTGAGTAATAGTTCTCTGTTGCACAGATAGATGCGATTGGTTAGGACGGTTGCATGATTTTGTTGATTATTCGTCAAGGATCATGCGGGTGGGTCTAATGCAATCCAGGATAACGACGGGTTGAACTTGACTAGGACCTTTTGATTTGTTGATTATTCGTCAAGGTCACTTGGGTCCTAGGGGTAAAAACCACATCGGGAGTTTCAAACATACAGGAAACTTGAAAATTTAGCATACCTTCTGGAGTGTGGTGACTAGAGTGGATTCCATCTAGTGCATCACACAATAATAGTTGGATCCCGGTACTACTGATGAGTAGGATTACTCTTGGGAGATTTTTCACTTAACAATCAATGCTATAAACCAAGTAGGTGTCTAGAACGGTGTTAGCGGGGCTACGCCTCCAGAGAAAAGAGGTTACGTAATTAAGGAACTTCGCGAAAGCGTTGGAAAACCTCGCTCAAAGTACCAACACCAGCCTGGCTGAAAGGTTAAGCAAGTATTGTAACGTGCGATTAATCCTGACTAGTTCTTCTTTTAGGGTTTGAAGAAGAATTTGAGAAAACAGTGGGAGCCATCCTGGTTAGATAAATTAATAAACCAATCTAATCTTGCAAGAGTGCACGCTGAGTGTTTTCCCTCTCTCTCTCTCCAAGTAGCAACCATTTCACACCCTAATCCAGATAATAAAATGTATCGCTTGACCGATCCGAATTCTTATTCGGGGCTGGGGAACGTCGGTTCGACTCTAACTTACAACAACTGTCATAAGTATGAGCAAGGGAAACAGGATAGTTTGAATTTCTTGATAACCCCATCGAAGAAGAAACATACTGTTGTGTCTTCTTCAGGTGTTCTTGTTATTGAGAACTATTTTTCGGTCAGTCCTACCTCCTGGGTACTCGATACCGGATCAGGATCTCATCTGTAATTTATTGCAGGGACTGAGAAAAAGTAGAATAGTAGGACCTGGTGATATGTCCCTTAGATTAGGGAACGGAGCACAAGTTAATGCTGCAGCCGTCGGTGAATATCACCTAGCACTGCCAAATGGCAATGCTATGATTTTGAACAATTGTTACTATGTACCTTCCATGCTTTGTAACATCATATCAGTTTCTTTACTTGATAAATATGGATATAAATTTGTTCTTGATAGAAATATCATGAACATTTACCTTGATAAGGTACTGGTTGCATAAGGTACACTGTGTAATGGTATCTATGTTCTAAATTAAAACACAGTTCTCAATGTACAAAACACACGCAAGAGGAAGAGTTCAGATACGAATGAATCCTACTTGTGGCATTGTAGACTTGGTCATATCGGAGAGAAAAGACTGAGTAAGTTACATAAAGATGGATTCTTGAATACGTTCGAATTTTCATCTTATGAAACTTGTCAGTCTTGTCTCAAAGGAAAGATGACCAAATCTCCGTTCACCGGACATGGAGAAAGAGCAGCAGAGCTCTTAGGACTCATACACAGTGTGGTCCGATGTCTATACATGCAAGGGGAGGGTTCTCAAACTTCATCACATTCACTGACGATCTCTCTAGATTCGGATATGTGTATCTTATGAAACACAAATCTGAAGCTTTTGAGAAATTCAAAGAATTCATGAATGAAGTAGAGAACCAGATTGGCAAAAGTATTAAGATCCTCCGGTCTGATAGGGGTGGGGAGTACTTGAGCACGGAATTCCTAGATTACTTAAAAGAGAATGGAATTCTCTCTCAGCTTACTCCTCCTTACACACCACAGCACAACGGTGTATCGGAGCGGAGGAATCGTACCCTATTGGATATAGTTCGCTCCATGATGAGTAATGTTGAGTTGCCTCTTTCATTCTGGGGATATGCACTTCAGACAGCAGCATACCTTTTGAATCAAGTTCCATCCTAATCTGTGCCCAACACTCCGTATGAAATATAGAGTAGCAAGAAACCATGTCTTAAATTTATTAAGATATGGGGTTGTCCGGCCTATGTGAAAATACAGAAACCGGACAAACTAAAGGCACGGTCAGTTCTATGTAAGTTTGTGTGATATCCTAAGAATTCACTAGGATATATGTTCTACCACACTGAGGAACAGAAGGTGTTTGTATCTCGCCATGCTACCTTCTTAGAAAGGGAGTTTCTTGCAAAAGAAACTAGTGGGAGTACGGTAGAACTGGGAGAAATCCATGAACTACAAAATATAACTGAAGATTTGGAGGAACTACTAGATTCAGTAATCCCAGACGAACCTCAGCCACTCCGTAGATCTAGTAGGATTTCTCATCCGCCCGAGATATACTACGGTTTTCTCATAGATGGGGATCGAGAGGATTGCATCTTGGAAGAAGATGATCCTACTAGTTTTAGGCAGGCCATTATCAGTAGGGACTCTGATAAGTGGCAGGATGCTATGCAATCTGAAATGGAGTCCATGTACACCAATAAAGTGTGGACCCTGGATGTTGCTCCACCTGGGGTAAAACCCGTTGGATGCAAATGGATCTACAAGAAGAAACTTGGTTTAGATGGGCAGGTGGAAACCTATAAGGCTAGACTCATTGCAAAAGGTTTTCGTCAAAGACTAGGAGTGGACTATGACGAAACCTTTTCTCCAGTGGCTATTGTAACAACTCCAATTTTTGTATACATAAAATTGATTTAAAT
This sequence comes from Agapanthus africanus, assembly GCA_030015575.1. Lineage (NCBI taxonomy): Eukaryota > Viridiplantae > Streptophyta > Magnoliopsida > Asparagales > Amaryllidaceae > Agapanthus > Agapanthus africanus. The sequence continues at coordinate 535,614,512 of CM057344.1, forward strand.
TTGAAGTATACTTGGGGTATTTAATGTTGATGTTACAACTTTAAGTATTTATTTTCCCACAATAATTACAAGAAGGAGCTTGTAGCTCATTGGTAACACCTTGCACTGCTGAACCAAGCCACCAGAGTTCAAATCCCCTGCCCCACATTATTTTTAGATTATTTTTGTTTTAAATTCCTTGGAAGCCCAACAGTCCACAGACCATAACTCCCAAAAGTTGAACTGTACCTAAAAAACTAAATATACCAGTGACTTAACCCAGAGCCCCCCCACCTACCCACGCCCCGACTTGGCCCGACTCTGGCCGGCGCCCCCGGCCGGACTCAGCCGGACGGCCGAGTCTCCAACATGAAAGTTGGGGCTCTTCGTCTCCCCAGCCCCCTGCATACACCATTTATTTGGATCGGTTCCCGAGAGTTAAATACACCCCATTTACTATAATTTTTAATGATTTTCTATAATTTTTACAATTTTTTTTAATTAAAAACCTTTCACCTACCCTACCCTAGCCTACCCTATAAATACACCCCCTACCCTCTACCCTCTCATCCCAAAACCCTAGGCTCACTCTCTCAAAAAATTTTCAAGAAGTGTGTACTTTGAAAACAAGTTCGCGGCGAAGCTCCGACAAAATTCCGGCGGGAATTCCGGCGACGTTTTTAGAAACAACCGGTGATGAAGCAATGCCTCGGCAACTCCTTTAGTTCCCTCTACACTCCTTTGCCTAATCGAAACCCGTAAGTCTCATTCTATTCCCCTTTCTTATTCTCTAAAATACGAAACTACAAAACCCGACGGAATCGGAACAAATCCGATTTCCGATTCGGTTTTCTATAAAATTTCACTTCTCACCAATTCAATCATGCTTAAACATCTTATTGTTGACTATTAAACACTTAACAATCCATTTGAACAAGTTTTCTCACATGAAATGATAGCCTTTCCAATTTATCGTATTTTTCACTTTAATACCACAATGTTTCGATTTCACATTTAAACCCTTAAACTTTGCTATACATTTAAAGTAGAGCACGAGATAATGACCTACCTCCACACACACGCAAATACAACCCTAAACGATATCATCAAAACTTAGAATACGATAAAACAATACTTTCATTTAAATACCATTTTCTTAATAAAATCAATTCTAAAAGTTTAGCTTTGATACACTTTTAAATAAATAGCTCTTATTAGGAAAACACGATAAGTTGTGGACATCGATCGTTTATCTAAACCTGACTTTGTGGTGTCTAGGCTAGGCAAGTGAGCAAAGGTAACTTTAAAAGGCCCGTCTCACGATTCGTGAGCGGATCCCTCCTTCCTCATTTGTACTTACCTGGCCACAATTGGCGGTGAAGAGGCGATTTGAGGCTTCTAACGACTTGTCGTTTAGACCATTTAGAAATAGGCTAGTTGGCTTAGGAAACCCTAGAATCTAAAATACGGAAAATTACACTTTGCAAATAAATATCTTCTACTTTATAAAAATGTTTTCTAAAGGATTAGTATTTTACAATCTTTGCAAAGCGCCGCTACAACCCATTTTTGGGGAACCCATTCGGGATTGTGTAGTTTATCGCGCACCCTCGGGCTAGTAGTGCGAGATTCAGACCTCCGCAAGGAGCATTCGGTCTCGAAAGGTTTAAAATACATCTTAAGAAAATGAGATTTTTGGAATATAAAATATTTATTAAAATTATTTTTTGTATAAACATATGTATATTTATCATTTAAATATCTATTTTATTATAATATAAATTTTCCACCTTTTCCTAAAAATCACAAAGAATAAATTTTACACTAAAATACCATGAACTTCAAATAATCAGATAAATACCCTTATTTATAAAACTAGGATATTTTCACTAGAAATGTCACAATATAAAATCCACCCTCATTACAACCCTAAAGACGAATAATAATTACTTGAGGTGTATTTTGAAAAGTATATAAAAGCATTTTTACATAAAACCCCCTCAAGTTTATAAATTACCCTAAGGACCCTAGCAATTATAAGACTTCGATTCACATTTCTGATTGTCTGACTCGGGTTTGAGTCTGATTAATCTGACTTGAATACGATAAAAGTCAATCTATAATCTACAAGATTCCAATTCAATATGAACACATGAATCCATGAATACAATTATCAATTTATACAACTCGACTGAACCGAACCATGGATATATATTCCTTTTATATGATTCTCAGTATTCCATTTACATGACTCTACGGTTACAACCATTTCCTGATATCATGCTTTCGGTTAGTCAGTCAATCAATCATACAACCAATACAATTTACAAGATAACACTACAAACAAGACATCGCAGGGTTTAAGGGGTAGATTGGTACGGAAGGTGTTAAAAGTGGCACGAGGTGGTCAGATTTAATACACCTAACATGAATCCAGTTGTTGTTGTACCGTGGCATAAACGGTTCCTTATACTATACGTGCCTCTAGTCTCTGGCATATAGAGACTCCCCTCGTATACCCTGGCATCCTTCTGTATCAAGCTACAAACAACAGCGTTAATACGACATTACTACAGGATAATACAACTTTAAAATATATCTTCTTGTTATGTCTTTTCTACTTTCCTCTTACCTTTGGGACTTACCGAGCGACCTGTTCGCTAACGACATTCAATTTCTTTCTTCTTTGAATGTCGTCAGGTGTTTTGGACCCGGCAGAGATCGAGCCATCTCAAGAAGACTTGGAGCAGTTTGCCGAAGACCCTGCACTTTAGTTTCATTATACACTTTTCCTCTCTGTACTTTTCATTTCCTGTTATGCCACTGTTTAGGCATCGTTTTATTGCAGTTGTATTTCCTTTCATGTATTGTACAAAGAATGTTAATAAATAAAAGTTGTTGTTCTTTTATATCTTATCTCTTGTGTATTTATTTTATATTACTTAGATACGCTTAGCGTTTGTACTTCTGAGTATATACGTAGCGGACCTCGTCGCGTCCCTTTTTCCGTACACTGGGAAGCGGGGCGTGACAGCTATGCTCAAATCCATTAGGATCCTGCTTGCCATTACTGCCTTCCATGACTATGAGATCTGGCAGATGGACGTAAAAACGGCTTTTCTAAACGGAAGTTTAGAAAAGTGTGTTTACATGGATCAGCCAGAAGGTTTTGTAGACAGTGAGAGCAGCGGGAAGGTGTGCAAGCTGCTCAAATCCATTTATGGATTGAAGCAAGCATCGCGAGCTGATAAAGCCCCAAGGATGTCTGCTTGACTACTCTGATTATGATAGAGATCATACTAGTGGGACATTTGTAGTCTATAAGCATATCCTGAAATGTCCCTAGTCGGAGGACATGGACATTAGAAAGTATTGAAGTGTTTGAACGGGTATCATTTACTCACTATTCACGGGGTTTAAATAGTTTGGACATACGTGCAAGTCTTTTTGCGGTGGTCCCTCTAGAAGACAACAAACCTTAACTCGATTATGTGACCGTCTCGAACTGCCCTTTGAACCCTAGGGTTTGGGGCAGTACGGCGTGCCACATGTGAGGCGTTGGCTTGACCCTTCTACGGCTGGACCGCCGCTACTGTGTCACACTCCAGATTTTTTTGAACCCTGCTCAAGTGTTGAGCTTTAGTGAATCTTGGGTGCTTGATTGTTCGTTCGAAAACTTTAATACTGTCTGTTTGTCTGGAATGTGATACAATATGTGGAATTCATATGGTTTAGGCATGAAATACGAAATATGTGATATTTCGCATTTATGATGTCTAAAGAGAATCTGGATTCCAAATATTGTAGTTTTACACTTTCTTTTCTGTGACCGTAAGTGTAGTATGTTAGATATCGCCGGTTTCGTTGCTATACATCAACGACAATCGGGGTACGCATACTTACTTACGTTGATGATATGTGATATTATGTGTTGCTGAGATATGATGTGCAGGATTGTCGCGATCGAATAGCCGGGGGGTTATTGTGAGATGAGAGTTTTAAATTTTTCATTCATGTAAATTCAAATGTAATGTAATATTCTTTTATTTGGGGCACTTCCAGGTTGCGGTTGTGTCACCAGTGTTGTATATTATTTACTTTTCCGCATTAGGATGGACCCAAGGAGGAGAGCACAGGTGACCGGGTTCTGGGGTTCAGTGGGAGGCCATCTCGAGGAGTCGAGACCGGGTCTTCTAAACTCCAGGATTGGTAGGGTCACTTGCTGCTCTCGTAGGGGTCCAGGGTGTGGGCTTGGCTATTCATCGCGACTGTGGAATCCGTATTTTCTATTCTGGCTAAATACTAAATACGGACGTCCTAGTATATCCCACGTTATATCTATATTTCTGCTGCCTGTGTTCTGTGATATCTGAGACGAATGACATATTATATATATGATATATAGTAGACGTTGCTTATGTTTTACACCCGCGCTAGTCCCGTCCCGGTATGCCGTTAGTTAAGTAACCTAACGGTGCATAACGGAACATTGCGGAGAATACGGTGTTATTTTCGTTTCTTTTCTGTGATTGGCTTAAGGACTTAAATGATGGGATTACATTAATGTGATTAATGTAAAGAAAATAAACCTAAAAGATGTTGTAGAATCGGATTTAAAAATTACTCGGCTATTTATGAAAAAGCTATATTTCAAAACTGCGGAGCTTAAGCCACTCCTTTTGAAAACCTTTTGATTCTACAACGATATCAAGCTCAAAGCGTTAAAGATTTTCTTAAAAATCATCCGCAACCCTCCGTCATTTTAGGAAGTAGAGTACTTAGTATTCGTGCTACGTTTGTTGACCTTAGCCAAGGCGTCGTGTACGGTAGCTAAGTGATGTCTTCCTACAAACGCATATGATGCAGATTAATTAGGACGGGCATATGACTTTGTTGACCTTAGCCAAGGGTCATGTGAACGGGTCTAATTAATCAAGAAATGACGGGTTGAGCTTGACTAGTGCTCGTGATTTGTTGACCTTAGCCAAGGTCACGAGTATTAGGGGTAAAAACTACATCGGGAATTTCAAGTGTTGAAATTTGCAATGAGATTGCATACCTTCCATATGATGGTTGGATCCCGATCCCACTGTGGGCAATAGTTGCTCCTAGGAGAGTTTTACAGTTTACAATTAGCTAACTCATTAGGTGTCTAGAAAGGTGTTAACGGGGCTCCGCCTCTGGGAAAACGAGGTTTACTCTAATTAGGTCCGTACGAAAGCACGGGGAACCTCCCTCAAAGTACCGACACTGGCCTGGCTGAACGGTTAGCGAAGTTGTAGACTGTAATTAATCCTGGCTAGTTTTTCTTTTTAAGGTTTGAAAGAAAAACTTGATAAAAAGCAGTGGGAAACATCGATTAGACAAGATAATAAACCAATCTAATCTGTGCAAGAGCTTTCGCTGAGTGTATTCTTTTCTCTCTCTTAATGGCAGATACCAATGACTGGACTTAAGCTTCTACTAGATAAGAACAAACTGAATGGGACCAACTATAAAGACTGGCTAAGGAATCTGAAGATCGCCTTGACTTATGATAAAGTATCATATGTCCTCACGGCTTCAGCCCCGCCCGTCCCAGGCCCAAAATCCTCAGTTGCGGACATTGAAGTCCGCAAGACATGGGACGCTGACTGTGCCACGGCAAAATGCCTCGCGCTTGCATCGATGGACAACACACATCAAAAGCAGCACGAGGACATGGACATTCACGGGATATTGCTCCATACAAAGGAGTTGTATGGGGAGCAGTCCCGCGTATTACGATACGAAGCATCAAAGAAACTGTTTCACATGCGGATGGCCCCTGGCACACCAGTAGCAGACCATGTTTTGAAGATGATAGCTCTTATAGAAGAGCTTGAGGACCTCGGATGGACAATGGACAATGAACAATATATAGATATTATTCTGCAGTCCCTCCCCTCCACCTTTGCTCAGTTCATAGTGAACTTTAACATGCATGGCATGGAGAAGGAACTCCCTGAACTCCTTAATATGTTAAGGAGTGCAGAGAGCACTGTGAAGTCAGCAAAGACTCCCGTTATGACTATTGGACAGTCTTCTTCTTCTCGCCCGAAAGCTAAGGCCAAGGGAAAGAAAAAGAAGAAACCCACTAATCCTAAGGGCGGAGTCAAAAAGGTGAAGGGAAAGGGAAAGTCCACGGCTGGAGACCCAGGGAAAGGCGAGTGTTTTCATTGCCACAAGACAGGACATTGGAAGCGCAATTGCACAGAGTACTTAAGTCTCAAGAAGAAGCATGGTGATGCTTCCGCTTCAGGTGCGTTTGTGACTGAAAACTGTTTTTCTATAAACTCTGCTTCCTGGGTATTGGATACCGGTTCAGGTTCTCACATTTGCAATTCTATGCAGGGGCTGAGAAATAGCAAGGTTTTGAAGACAGGTGACCATACTCTCCGCGTTGGAAATGGTTCCAATGTACATACAGTCGCAGTGGGAGAGTATCACTTGGGGTTGCTGTCTGGATGTATTTTGATTTTGAATCCATGTTATTTTGTACCTGATATGCTATGTAATATAATATCCGTTTCTTTGTTGGACAATGAAGGGTATAATTTTGTATTGCAAAACAATGTTATGAACATTCACCTGAATCAAATGTTGGTTGGGTATGGTACACTTAATAACGGAATATATGTCCTAAATCAACACACAGTTTTCAGTATACAACACACTAATAAAAGAAAACTTTCAGAATTAAATGAAGCTTTTCTTTGGCACTGTAGACTTGGTCATATTAACGAAACAAGACTAAACAAGTTACACAAAGATGGATATTTAAATCCTTTTGAATATAAATCTTATGCGACTTGCCAGTCTTGTATCAAGGGTAAAATGACCAAAACTCCGTTTACCGGACACGGAGAAAGAGCTACTCAGCTCCTGGGCCTCATACATAGTGATGTATGTGGGCCTATGTCTACACAGGCTAGAGGCGGTTTTTCATACTTCATTACATTCACTGACGATTTCTCAAGATTCGGTCATGTATTTTTATTAAAGCACAAGTCCGACGCTTTCGAGAAATTCATTGAATATAAACAAGAAGTAGAAAAACAAACCGGCTTGAGTATTAAGATGCTTCGATCAGATCGAGGTGGAGAGTATCTCAGTACAGAATTTGCAAACTTCCTAAAAGAGAATGGGATTCTCTCTCAGCTCACTCCTCCTTACACACCACAGCACAACGGTGTGTCAGAACGACGGAATAGGACCCTATTAGATATGGTCCGGTCCATGATGAGTGACGCTGAGTTACCAGTCTCGTTTTGGGGGCATGCATTGGAGACTGCAGCGTTTCTGCTAAACAGGGTTCCAACCAAAACCGTGTCTACCACGCCATATGAGATATGGAATGGGAAGAGACCATCTCTTAAAAGAATTAAGATTTGGGGTTTCCCGGCCTATGTTAAAAAGCAGAATCCGGACAAACTCGAGACACGGTCAGTCATGTGTAACTTTGTGGGATATCCAAAGAATTCTTATGGATATCTGTTCTACCACAAAGAGGAACAAAAAGTGTTTGTTTCTCAACATGCCACATTCTTGGAAAAAGAGTTTTTCACAGATAAAGATGATGGCAAAGTGGTGGATCTAGAAGAGGTTCTAGAGACACAAACTACAAATGACGATTTGGTTGAACCAAATGTTGCAGCAGAAACTGAAGAACCTCGGCCACTCCGTAGGTCTGGTAGGACTTCTCGCCCACCGGAGAGGTACTACGGTTTCCTCATTGATGGTGACAGAGAAGACTGTATCATGGAAGATGATGATCCTACCAGTTTTCAGCAAGCTATCACGAGTGGTGACTCTGTGAAGTGGCTGGATGCCATGAGATCCGAAATGGAGTCTATGTACACCAACAAAGTATGGACTTTGGACGTTGTACCCCCTGGGGTAAAACCTGTAGGGTGAAAATGGATCTTTAAAAGAAAGATTGGTGTGGATGGGCAGATAGAGACCTATAAGGCAAGACTTGTGGCGAAAGGTTTTCGTCAAAGACCAGGTCTGGACTATGACGAAACTTTTTCGCCCGTAGCCATGCTTAAATCCATTCGGATCCTACTTGCTATTGCTGCTCACTACGACTATGAAATCTGGCAGATGGACGTTAAAACAGCATTTCTAAATGGAGATTTAGAAGAATGTGTTTATATGGATCAGCCAGAGGGCTTCATTGACAGTGGGAGCAGCGAGAAAGCATGTAGATTGCTTAAATCCATATATGGGTTAAAGCAGGCATCTCGGAGTTGGAACATCTGTTTCGATGATGTTATCAAAGAGTTTGATTTCATCAAAAATCCAGATGAACCTTGTGTTTATAGGAAGGCTGTAGGAAGAGCTGTCACATTCCTCGTATTGTACGTAGATGACATTCTTCTGATAGGAAATGATATTCCTATGCTACAGTCGGTCAAATCATTCTTATCACTGAGGTTCTCCATGAAGGACCTGGGTGATGCCACATACATCCTGGGCATAAGGATCTATAGGGATAGATCCAAAAAGTTATTGGGACTGTCCCAAACCAGGTACATCAACACCATCCTAAAGAGGTTTAGTATGGAAGACTCCAAGCGGGGTGCCTTACCCGCTTGCCATGGAGTCACTCTCTCCAAGGATTCTTGTCCAAAGACCGATGAAGAGAGAGCTCGCATGAGCATTATACCTTATGCTTCGGCAGTAGGATCTATAATGTATGCGATGTTATGTACACGCCCAGATGTAGCTTATGCACTTAGTGTTGTAAGCAGGTATCAATCCAACCCAGGGGAGAACCACTGGACAGCTGTGAAGAACATTCTTAAGTACTTGCGAAGGGCTAAAGAATTGTTCTTGGTGTATGGTAATAAAGATCTCCAAATGGAGGCCTTTACCGATTCGAGCTTACAGAGCGATAAGGATGACAGCAAATCTATCTCAGGGTTTGTATTTACCCTTAATGGAGGGGCGGTAAGTTGGAAGAGTTCCAAACAAGATACCGTTGCAGACTCTACGATGGAAGCTGAGTACATTGCTGCAAATGATGCCGCCAAGGAAGCCGTCTGGATGAAGAAGTTTGTCTCGGAGCTAGGAGTAGTTCCAACCATTATTGATCCAATACCTTTGTATTGTGACAATAATGGGGCGATGGCGTTATCCAAGGAGCCCAGATCCCATCAGCGGTCCAGACACATCCTGAGGCGCTTTCATTTAATCCGGGAGATTGTAGATCGCCGCGAGATCGAGATTAAGAGAGTAGACACAAAGAACAACGCCGCGGATCCATTCACCTAGGCCCTCCCTCAGCCGCAGCATGAGCGACTTTTTGAGATGTTGGGTATGAGATACGCCAATAACTGGCCTTAGTGCAAGTGGGAGATTGTTGGATATATGTATGCCCTAGAGGCCATTATGTGATAGTCGATGTATCTATACATGTATATATATTCAGTTTGCATTCTTGCTCAACATGATAGTATGCTATCCGGTTCTTCTTTATCTGACATGTTGATTTGATCATGCTTTTATTCATTCATACATGCTGATAAAGCCCCAAGGATATCTGCTTGACTACTCTGATTATGATAGAGATCATACTAGTAGGACATTTGTAGTCTATAAGCATATCCTGAAATGTCCCTAGTCGGAGGTGTATCGAGACGGGGCATCGATATACCAGAGTAGACTAGCGTATATGATACTAGACCCATGTGATGGGCGATGGATGTTCCCACATTCATCGATGTTTGACATCAAGATCATATACGGGTGCTCAGTGCTGACTGGGTACACTGGACGGACTCACCGAGAACTCCTATATGGAATTATATCTATCGTCGGATAGCAGTTCTCAGGTGACACTGGTACAGGTTAGTCTGTAGACCCGAGATAGTCATGGAGTCTTGTGTGTTCTCCCACTGTACTTTGATTGCCACCCTACCACGGCTCTACTGAGTCGTGCAAACAGGTGGCCGTTGGGTACAGTCCCGAGACACACGAAGGCAATGAGCGATAGGAGGGGTTTCGTCTCTCCCGGTATTGGGAGTTGATGCTGTGCTGTGCTCGACTGGTTATAACAGCAAGTCCCTGGCCAGGGCTGCTGAGATTTGCTGATAAGTGTGATCAGTAGTTTCTCGATCTGTTATAGACCATTCACCGACACGACTTATTGAATTATTGGGGTCGACGTGACCATCCCTAGGCTCGATATGCAGCATATCTGACGAAGAGACCGGACTGTACGGTAGTGTTGCCGGATGGCTCGACGGGAGTTGTAGCAGGTTCGCTTGTTGTCTTCTGATCACTCAATACTCGGGTGGCCGTTACGTTTAGCTGACCGCTTGCGGCTTGAGGGTACTTGATATGATCATTACCCTATGCCGGCGTATTGACGAGTCTTAGAGTCCCACAGAGGAGTTACCCAGTCCAGGCGAAACGTTGTGGTGCGCATATGCGATATGCGCATGCACCCGATTGAAATGTGCGTATATGATACCGAACATTGATCGGGGGAACTGCTTTTGGTGGGGTCATATGAGATATGACCGGATTGATAAATCAAGTGTTGATTTATCATTTAACCATTAGTTTTCTCACTTAAAACCTTTCTAGGGTTTGATGGATGTATGCATGCATGCATGTGTTTCTTTCTTCTTTTCTAATTTCATGCACATGTAGATGTGCATACATGTACACATACATACATCAAACCATCATGGTTGATTATATATGGAAATGGTGGCAATATAAGCCTCACACCATAGATTAAACAATGGATAATTATTTAATTTTGGTTTTAAAGTAAAATGAAAAAGGAAAGGATAAACATTCTTGCTTCTACATTCTTCTTCTAACCTAACCTATCTCAACTACCACTAACCAAGGGTTATCCTTCTCTTTATCATTCAAAACCCAAGTTAAATTAACTATCTATGATTTAATCATGGTTGGAGTTAAGAAGGAAATAAATATATATAGTGATATATATTTCTTTTTCTTTTTAACTCAAGGTTATTTTCATATACCTCTTGTTCATTTTAGCCACCATCTTCATCCTCCTTCATCTCTTTCTCTCTAGTCTTTTCTAGTGAGCTAAATACAACAAAAGAAAGGTTTTTGAAGTGAGAAACCTAACCACAACATCATTCTATACAAGGTTAGCCGCTTTGTTTAGAGTGTTCTCTTCGGTTTGTCGAAGTTGCGAGCTTGGACGGAGTGCTCCGTGGTGGATCGTCGTGGACGCAAGGGAACTTCGAGAGGACCTCGACTCAACACCCAAGACACTAAGGAGTCTAGCAAAGGGGAGCTACAAAGGTTGTAGCCTTCAAACCCTAATCTTTTCTAGCTTAAAGTTTAATAACCCTAATTTTCTAGGATCGATCCACTTGCATGTTAGTTTAGCACCTCAAAAATTATAATTTTGGGTCATGTGATGCTTCAAAACACTTCATAGGGTGCTATACTAACCTTACAGGAACATCTGTTTTGATGAGACAGTCAAGGACTTTGACTTCATCAAGAACGAAGATGAGCCATGTATATATAAGAAGATTGTAGGACGAACTGTCGTATTCCTAGTCTTGTACGTGGACGACATTCTTTTGATAGGAAATGACATTCCTATGCTACAATCGGTCAAGCTATTCTTATCACAAAGGTTCTCCATGAAAGACCTAGGTGATGCCTCGTACATTCTGGGGATCAAGATCTACAGAGATAGATCCAAGAGATTACTGGGACTTTCGCAGTCCAGGTACATAGAGACCGTACTAAAGAGATTTAGTATGGAAGATTCCAAGCGCGGTAACATACCCGCATTGCACGAAATCACCCTCTCTAAGGAGATGTCTCCCAAGACTGACGAGGAGAGGGTTCGCATGAGCACTATACCCTACGCTTCGGCGGTAGGATCCATAATGTATATGATGCTGTGTACAAGACCAGATGTAGCTTACGCGCTAAGTGTGATGAGCTGGTATCAGTCCGACCCAGGTGAGAACCACTGGACAGCAGTAAAGAACATTCTCAAGTACCTGAGAAGGACTAAGGAGATGTTCCTGATTTACGGTAATGGAGACCTCAGGGTCGAGTCCTTTACCGACTCAAGCTTCCAGAGTGACAAGGACGACAGCAAGTCTGTCTCGGGTTTTGTGTTTACCCTTAACGGAGGGGCGGTATGTTGGAAGAGTTCCAAACAGGATATCGTCGCAGACTCGATGATGGAGGCTGAATACATTGCTGCTAGCGATGCCGCAAAAGAAGCGGTCTGGATGAAGAAGTTCATAGCTGAACTTCACGTGGTTCCGTCCATTGTTGATCCGATACCAGTGTATTGTGATAACAATGGGGCTATAGCTTTATCGAAGGAACCACGGTCCCATCAGAAATCCAGGCACATCTTAAGGCGGTATCACTTGATTAGGGAGATCGTAGATCGCCAGGAAATCAAGATCCGGAGAGTGGATACGAAAGACAACACGGCGGATCCATTTACAAAGGCCCTCCCTCAAGCATAGTTCGAGCGACTTTTTGGGATGTTGGGTATGCGGTACACCAGCAGCCGGCCTTAGAGCAGACGTTGGGTATTCGGTACGCCAATCACTGGCCTTTAGTGCAAGTGGGAGATTGTTGGATGTATATGCCCTAGAGGCCAGTATTATATATGTATACATATGGATACTAGGGATATGTATGTACAGAACAATCTTGCTCAGTTTTATAGTATATTATTTGACCTGTCTTTATCGGGATATGTGTTTTTATTTATATTGTCGTTATATCCGGTTTGCACATATTGATAAAGACTCGATACGGTAGTATGCTATTGTGGTTTGTCTTTATCTTAACATGGCATATGTCATACTCGTTATTACATATTGTGGTTACATGTTGATAAAGCCCTTAGGATCTTGCTTGACTACCTGCGTTGTGATGGCAATCATACTTGTGGGAGCAGGGTAGTCCATAAGCACATCCTTAAATGGTCCCTAGTCGCGTGAGTATCGAGACTGGGCACTGATACTCTAGACTGGTGTGTACGTTTCTAACCCCGTCGGGGGATGGTTGGTCCCGCAACCATTGGTCTGATGCACCTAAGATCGTATACAGGTGCTCACTGGGTGTGAGTACACTAGACGGACTCGCCGAGAACTTCCATGTGGTACTATACCTATCGTCAGATGGAAGTTCTCAGGTGACATGTGTACAGGTTAGTCTTTGGACCCAAGATCGGCATTTGCCTCGTGTGAGTTCCCACTGAACTTTGATCACTACCTTACCACGGCTCTACTGAGTCGTGCAAACAGGTTTTGGTTGGGTTCAGTCCCGAGCCACATGGAGGCAGTGAGCGATTGTCGGGGATTCGTCTCTCCTGGTATAGGGAGTCGATATCGCACTATGATTCGATTGGTCAGGACCATAAGACCTTGGCCAAGGCACTTGGGATTTACTGATAGGTTGATCAGTAGTTTCCCGGATTGGTCCTGAGCCATATCGGCATGACTTATCAGGTTGTTAGGGTCTGACGTTCACCATCCTCTAGACCCGGTATGCGATACTCTTTGACGAAGAGACCGGACTGTACGGATATTGTCACGGATAGGCTCAGTAGGAGATCCAGATGAGTTTGCTCATCGGCCTTCTTTTCGACAGGTACCTGGGTAGCCGTTACGTACAGCTAGTGCCGCTGACATGCTTGTGGTTAAACCCACTGCCAGAGTACCGTCGAGTCTTTAGAGTCCCACACAGAGGGTTTCCCTGATTCAGGAGAAATGATGTAGTAGCCGTATTGGATACGTGCAGGGTTCGATCGATTGATGTACTTGTTACTCGGATTTTCAATCAGACAGTTTGTAATACTAGCTGGCTCGGGTTTGAGCCAGATTATTAAATCAGGTATTGATTTAATAATTTACGTATATGTATTTCGATATATATATTCTAGTATTACGTTCTTCGTGTTATTCTATCTCTTTTGGGCGTTCGGATTTTTATCTGATTGCCGGTATATTTGTACAGTAGACTGAAATCCGTATTTATTACAGATTTCCTTCTAGAAGGTGGCCACCTCATTATGGATTTTACATTTATTTGATAAATGGAAATGAGGTGTAAACTGAGAGGTGAGGGAGGTATGGAGTTGACCATGCTTCAATAGTTTACAAATGAATTTATAATTCATTTTGGGTTTACTATTGAAGCATGGTTGCTATTGTTTAATGAAAAAAATGAACATACAAAACTCTTGTGTGTGAATTTCTCTCTCATGCTTGATCATTTTTTTAGCTCCATTTTCTCTCCAAGATCCTCCCTCCTCTTGCTTTCCTCCATCTTCATCTTCTTCCTCTTCACTAACATTCTCATGTGTTGAGAAACAAGTGAAGAGGTTAGAAAAGATATAGCAAACACTTAGACATCCAAACTACATCCTAGATTTCTTGGACTAGCATCCCAAGTTCTCAAATTGCTCTTTTGACACTTAGCAAAGAGCTAGAGCTATGGATTATATTCCCCGGGTGGATCATCAAGGACCAAGGAAGGCCGGAGAACAAGCACGATCCCAGAGGACCGACGGAGCAAGGAAAGAAGATCAAGCAAGTTCAAGGTGGCTAGTAAGAGCTAAGGATAAAGAACGAAGACCGAAGGACTTGGTTCGTTTGGTAAGAATTCCTCATCATAGTAGATAGCTCTCCTAGTGTAGCTAGTTAGTTTTATGGAAAGATCCGGGTTTAGAGTTAAACTAGTGCCAAGTTTTTGTTCGTTAGAAAAATTTTGTTCCGCATTTGGCCACGAAAGTTGGCCGGGGCACTAGGGTAACCCTTCAAAGGCCATAAACCGCATGGGGTAAAAACAGATAGTGGGAATTTCAAGTGTTGAAATTTGCAATGAGATTGCATAGCTTCTATGTGATAGTTGGATTTTGATACCCACTGCGAGTAAGTGTTACTCCTGAGAGAGTTTTCCACTTTACAATTAGTTAATCCAGTAGGTGACTAAGAAAGGTATTAACGGGGTTATGCCCCTGCGGAAAAGATGTTATTTAATTAGTTCTATGCGAAAGCACGGGGAAACTCACTCGGAATACCAGCTCCCGCCTGGCTGACCGATTAACGAACTTGTAGGGTGTAATTAATACCGGCTGTTCTTACCTTTTAGGGTTTGAAGGAAGATTTGATAAAAATAGTGGGAGCCAGCCTGATTAGATAAGATAATAACCAATCTAATCTTGCAAGAGCGCATGCTAAAGTGTTTTCTTCTCTCTTTCTCCTGGTAGCAACCATGTCACACCTTAATCAAGATAATAATATAGATGTATTGACCGAACCCGCTTATTATACTAGGCTGGGGAACGTTGGTTCCTCCTTATCTTATGACAACTGTCATAAGTCTGGACAAGGGATAGGGGAATATAAGGATTTCCATGCAACCCGAATGAATAAAGAGCATTCTGATGCATTTTCTTCGGGTGTGTTAGTTATTGAGAATTGTTTCTCAGTCTGCTCTACATCCTGGGTATTGGATACTGGATCAGGATCCCACATTTGTAATCTGTTACAAGGGTTAAAGAGAAGTAGAGAACTGGGAAAGGATGATGCGTCTCTCAGAGTAGGGAATGGAGCAATTGTTGCTACCGAAGCTGCCGGCGAATCACTTAGTATTTCCAAATGGTAATACATTGATTTGGATGACTGTTATTTCGTACCGTCGATGATGTGCAATATAATATCCATTTCTTTATTAGATAAAGAGGAATATAACCTTGCATTAGAGAAAAATGTTATGAACATTTTCCTAAATCAAGTGTTGATTGGGTTTCGTACGTTGTGTAATGGTATATACGTTCTAAATTAAAATACAGTTCTTAACATACAGAACACACACAAGAGGAAAACTTCAGAAATGAACGAATCCTTCTTGTGGCATTGTAGACTAGGTCATAATAATGCGACACGACTAGTTAAGTTACATAAGGATGTATATTTGAATCCGTTCGAATTTACATCTTATGAAACTTGTCAGTCATGTCTCAAAGGTAAGATGACCAAAACTCCGTTTACAGGACACGGAGAAAGAGCTACTGAACTCTTGGGACTGATACATAGTGATGTATGTGGTCCTATATCTACACATGCCAGTTCCTCGTACTTCATTACATTCACCGATGATCTCTCAAGATTTGGACATGTGTTCCTGTTGAAACACAAATCTAAAGCTTTTGAGAAATTCAAGGAATATAAGAGTGAGGTAGAGAACCAGACAAGTAAAAGTATTAAAATCCTTCCATCTGATCAAGGAGATGAATACTTAAGCACGGAATTCCGAGATTATCTAAAAGAGAATGGGATTCTCTCTCAGCTTACTCCTCTATATACACCACAGCACAATGGTGTATCGAAGCGGAGGAATCGCACCCTATTAGATATGGTGCGCTCTATGATGAGTGTTGCTGAGTTACCTATTTCCTTTTAGAGTTATGCACTTGAGACAGCTGCATACCTATTGAATCAAGTTCCATCAAAATCTGTACCTAAAACACCATATGAGATATGGAGTGGAAAGAGACCATATCTTAAACGAGTTAAGGTATAGGGTTGTCCGGCCTATGTCAAAAAACAGAATCCAGAAAAACTCGAAGCACGATCATTTCTTTACAAGTTTGTGGGATATCCAAAGAATTCACATGGATATCTATTCTACCACATTGAGGAACAAAAGGTGTTTGTTGCTCAACACGCCACCTTTTTAGAAAAAGAATTTCTGTTGGATATAGTGCCCTCAAAGTCAATTATTGGATCGCAGGCACGTGATTGCAATGATTGAGGGAGGACCTATGCCGATAGGACAGTCTTACTCAAGATGATAGTATGCTATCTGGTTTATCTTTGTCATCGTGTACATGCTTTAGGTGATATTACAGATCACTATTACACGTTGATAGAGCCCTTAGGATTCTTGCTTGACTACCAGCAGTATGATGACAATCATATACGTGAGAGTTGGGTAGTCTATAAGCACATCCTTAAAGTGGTCGCTAGTCGTGGGAGTTTCGAGACTGGGCATCGATACCCCATTAGTAGACTGGTGTATACAGTCGAGACCCCGACGAGGGGCGGTGGCCGGTCTCACAAGCCATTGGTGTAAGTTGGATCACCTAAGATGTATACAGGTGCTCATTAAGTTATGAGTACACCTGACATGACTCGCCGAGAACATGCTAGTTGGTATTATACCTGACGTCAGATAGCAGTTCTCTGGTGACATGTGTACAGGTTAGTTTATCGACCTGAGATCGTCATTTGTCTCATGTGAGTTCCCACTGTGTTTTGATTACTACCCTACCACGGCTCAAAGGAGTCATGCAAACAGGTTTTAGTTGGGTACAATCCCGAGACACATGGAGGCAGTGAGCGGATCGGTAGGGGTTTTGTCTCTCCCGGTATTGGGGGTGAGATCACGCTGTGTCTAGGAGAGCCATTACACGAAGTCCTTGGCCAAGGCAAAGGAGATTTACTGGTAGGTATTCCAGTAGTATCTCAGAGTGTTCTGGGCTATACTCCGACACGACTTGTACCTCTTTTGGGGGTATGACTTCTACCAACCCCCTAGGCCCGACATGCGATACTCATAGACGAACGGACCGGACTGTACGGATATTGTCACTGAAAGGCTCAATAGGGTGTCAGGATGAGTTCGCTCATCGACCTCCCTTTTGGTCAATACCTGGTAGCCCGTTACGTACAGCTAGTACCACTGACGTGCTAGTGGTTAAATCTACAGCCAAAATATTGGCGAGTCTTTAGAGTCCCCCACAGACAGTTTCTCAAGTTTCGGGCGAAACGTTGTAGAGGCCGTATGATATTATGGCAGGGTTCGATCATATACGTGCAGTAGTGCACGGATCATGATCGGACGGATCATACTAGTGGGATTTGGTTTAAGCCGGATCCTAGTATTAGATTTGTTGGATTACTTTAGTCTCATCGCATTCGCATTCAGTCGGAATGCAGATGCAGGTACGTATATACAGGTGAGGGGTATTCTTGTGATCCGTCATGAGTTTACATTAGATGATGCCGTTCTTTTTATTTGGAAAAAACATTTAGGTTAATATTTACAAATGGTGGAAATTGTGAGTGGATTTCATGATGAGATGCATTTAATGTAACATGGACATGTTTAGTGACTCATGGTCTCTTCATTTGTGCTAATGTCACATTAGGATTTGTTTATTGTGTTGAATTGATGGATGGAGAGAGAGAGGGCAGCCATAGGCTTGGGGTTGGCTCTTGGGTTTTCATTCTTGTGCTCACAACAATAATTCAACACAATAACACAAAAAAGGCTCCTCTCTTTTCTTTCTTCTTCTTGCTCACAAGTTCCTCCATTGGCATCAACTTCTACCTCCACTCTACCCATCTCATGTGTTGAGAATCCTAGAGTGTCAAGAGACAAAGTTATCACACACATTCTCTACTTCACCTTGGACACGTCGGCTAGCAAACTTCGTGTCCGAGTTGCTTTGGTTCGAAGCTGGAGCCCGTAAAAGGATTCATCGACGTGGGGCCTGCCGTCACTGCCTGTTTGTATATTATTCTTTTGGGGCACGACCGGGTTGAGGTCGATGTACCCGTTGTACATATTTTATTTTCTGTACTATGATTACACCGCGGTAGGGTGCACGGATAGCCGGGTTCTAGAGGGCAACGAGCCCGCATCTCATGGCTTTGAGATGGAGGGGGCTTCACTCTAGAATTGACGGGCTATTTGCCGCACTCGTAGGGGGTATAGGTTGACCCAAGGAGGGGTGCCCAAGTTACCGGATTCCGTGAAGTGCTGGGTAGTCCATTCACTTTGTTGAAGGGGGCTGCCTCGCTTCAGGTTTTGGCGGGTAACTTGCCGCACCCGTAGGGGCCTAGGTTTTCATTGCACAGGCTATCCACACGACCAGGGGAACGTCGGGTTTCACTTGCGGCTCAAAAGAAACCCGGGGATCCCAGATTATCTATATTGTTCTGTGATGCTTATTACATTTCTGAGATGTTGCATTTATCACGCCATGATCGATTATTATATATTAATATATATACTAGTAGATGTTGTATATGTTTTACATCCGCGCTAGTCCAGTCCCCGCTCTGTCGTTAGTTAAGTAACCTAACGGGTGATGACGGGACCCAGTGGCAAATGCGGATGGCATATACGTACATCGTATTTTCGTTCTTTTCTGGTGTGATCAATTGATGGGACTGCGTTGATTTAGATCAATGCAAGCTAAACAAACCTATTCTGATGTTGTTGGAACAATTTTCAAAAAGCTGTTATTACAAGGACGTTCTTTTTTGTTTTGCACAGTGGTATTCGGTTATGAATATCCAGCACCTCAGTCGATGAGGCAAATGCCGAGATCCCTTCACCGGGAGTGGCCCCTTGGGCAGAAGTTTGCGTCAGGGTAATAACTTCACTATAGTCGATTACTTTTTGCTTTGCATCGTGGTATTCAGTTGGAATATCCTGCACCTCATTCTACGGGGAAAGAGCCGAGATCCCTTCACTGGGAGTGACCTCTTTAGCAAAGGTTTTCGCCACTATATTTATAAAAGGCTATCCGGTTCCTTCAACGATATCAAGTTCATTACGTTAAAGGTTTTTCGCCAAAAACCATTCGTAGCCCTCCGTCATTTCAGACGGGTAGCACTTAGTATTGATGCTATGTTTGTTGGCCTTAGTCAAGGCATAGTGTATGGTAGCTATTTGTTACTTTTCTGCTGCATAGATAGATGCATTAGTTTAGGATAGTCGTACCACTTTGTTGGCCAAAGTCAAGGGTGTGTGCGGGTGGGTCTAAATCAATCGGGACAATGACGGGTAGAACTTGACTTGCGGGTTATGATTTGTTGGCCAAAGTCAAGGTCATAAACCGCTTGGGGTAAAAAACCATATCGGGAGTTTCTAAAGAAACTGAAACTTCCCAGATATGCGCATACCTTCTGGAGTGTGATAACGTGAGTGGATTCCATCACATTATCATGTGATGATAGTTGGATCCCAATTCCCACTGATGAGTTGGTTTACTCCTCGGGTGATCCCGGCTAATTCTTCTTTCAGATTTGGAGGAGAATTTGAGGATACAGTGGGAAGTTTCCTGATTAGATAAAATGATAACCATTCTGATCTAGGTTAGAGTGCACGCAGAGTGTTTCTTTTTTCTCTCTCTCTCTTTGGCAGCGACCATAGCCCGACCCTAGACTATGACTCAGTGACCAAGTTAACCGAACCTTCTTAAAACACTGGGTTTTGGATTGTCAGAGTTGCATACCTCATTGCCACTCTTACTTTTACCCTTTTCTCCAGAACACCCCGTATTACTACGAACATCCACTTCCATTGGATAAAACCATCATATGGTTATATACGAACTCGAAGGAACTTGTTCCAGATTCGAGGATGGTTTCTGGTTCTGGAGAAAATGAATAGGACTATCCATTTGTCTTTTCCTTTTACCTTCTCTCAGGTTGCGAGTGTTCCTTGGATTAGGACGGTACACCTATTACGCTAATTGGATAGTCTTCTTCCAAACCATAGGCAGATGCCAAACGGTGGGGAATGAAGAAAACCAATTAGCCTAACGATGGTGTACATAAGGTAATAAGTTAAGACAAATAAAGAGATTAGAAAGAGGGCAAAGTAAATTGCAACTGCTATTCACGACCAAACCAAGTATTTCATCGCCACTCCTACTTCACCTTTGTATTTCTCCAGAACACCCTGTATCACTACGAAGATCCACGGTTATTTGGATACTCCATCGTATGGTTATATACGAACTCGAAGGAACTTGTTCCAGTTCGGGGATGGATTCTGGTTCAGGAGAAATAGGAATAAGGTTTATTCAGTTTTCTTTTATCTTTACCTTCTCTCGCGTTGCGACTGCTCCTAGGATTAGGGGAGTACACCCATTATGCTTATTGGATAGTCTTCTTCCAAACCATAGGCTGGTGCCGAACGGTAGGGAAGGAAGAAAACCATTTGGCCTAAAGGTGGTGTGCAGAAGGTAATGACTAAAGACATATAAAGAGATTTGAGAGATGGCAAAGAAATATACGGTTACAGTTGTGAATCTGATAATGGAAGAGGCATTATTAGGAATACCAGGACACCCCTTCGAAATATTTACATGTTTCAGTTTCACTGTGTATTGTTAAAAGAAAACTGATTTCCCAAATAGCCCTTACTACAGGGTATGTATTTACCAGGTTTGATTCTCACATCTGTATGGTTTTACAGATGATGAGTGGGAGTAAGTTATTGAGAACTAGGTGATCATCCTTATTATATCGGGATTCGTTGTAATTGCTGATATTTGAGGAAATCGCCTAGGTTTTTTGCCGGACGGCAAATATTTGGTTTTGAATATCCGTTGTTATGCACCAATTTCAAATTGATATATCTGTACGTTTATATTTATAAAGTGAGATATAACTTTTTGAAATTATGTCCATGACATTTACCTATATCAGTTGATGGTTAGGTAAGGAGCATTCAATAGCGGTGTAATTCTTCATAACCATAGTACAGTTTTCAACTTACGACGCACAGAGTTTGAGTTATTCAACTCAGGGGACTTATACAGAGTATTGTATTTTGTCTAGTGTCCATTAGGACAGAGGGGCTGGTCCTCATACTATATTCTGTTTACTTATGACTTCTCTAGTTTTAGACAAGTGTTTCGTAGAAACACAAGGTCTAAGTTTTAAGAAGTTATAGCTATAAGAGTAAAGTAGTGGACCACGTGTTGCAAGTATCAGGATTCTTCAAGGTAATAGAAGATGTAGATACTTGTGTTTGGTATTCAGTTGATAGTAATGATTTTGAGAAACTTATTTCTCTTTCAGGTTACTCATGTTTTGGATGCACTCCTAAGTTGAGTAACGCTGATCGGCCTCCTTCTATTTAATTGACATGCACTGGAGACAGCTGCATGATTTGAATCTGGTTCCAATTAAATCAGTGCCTATGTTTCTATATTAGATATAGAATGGCTTATATCTTAACGATGTTAAGGTATATGGAGTTGTCCGGCT
Source organism: Agapanthus africanus (assembly GCA_030015575.1). NCBI lineage: Eukaryota > Viridiplantae > Streptophyta > Magnoliopsida > Asparagales > Amaryllidaceae > Agapanthus > Agapanthus africanus. The sequence goes on from CM057344.1 coordinate 535,636,573, forward strand.
TATGCTTAAAACCAGACTCTGGATAACTCAAGGCACGTTTCTGTAATGGCTGTTTGTGGGTTGACCCGGGCTATGACGAGGGTTAACTTTCTACCATCTGGAAGATCAATAGTGATATTGTTCTTGACTCGCCACAGTTTTAGTAAAATGGACTTTTTCAGAAAACAGTAGTGGGAGTATGGTAGAACTGGAAGTGATTCCAGAACCGCAAACGATTACTGAAAATTTAATAGGACATAAAGATTCAATCTGGATTGACATTCCATTGGCCACTCCGCAGATACGGTGGGTAACCTCAGGCACTCGAGAGGTATTTCGGTATGCTCAAATACGGTGACAGGGAGGTTCTTGTTTACCCAGACTTGACACTACTGTTGTTCCAGGTTATGAGACCCGGTAGGAGGATGAGTATAGCGTCGTTCTGAACTGGCTTTAGAAGTGCACGTGTATATTATTCTACCAGAGGGTTGTCGTAGTCAGTGGGAGCAGCGGAAGCATAGTGGACAAGTGGCTTATGTCTATTTATAGACTAAAGTGGATATAGCGGAGATAGATCATCTATTTCTGATGTGACAATCATAGGTTTGACTTCATCAAAATAGGAGATGGATCTGTTAAGAAGGTAGTAGGGTGTGATGTCCTGGTATTTGGACGACATACACTTAGTAGGAAGTGATATTCTTATACTACAATCAGTTATACTTTGGTCGTCACACAGTGGTTTCTCCACATAGGGCTTGGATATAATATCAGACATTCTGGTTACTAGATCTATGGTTTTAGATCTAGATTTGGGTAGTGTCCCAATCTGGGTACTTAGACAGTGTTCTAAAGGTATTTAGAATGGACGACTCCTGGCATGGTGGTGTACCTGCAGGTGATGGAGTCACCCTCTCTAAAGGTGTCTTACAGACTAAAGGGGAGAAGGATGTGCATGATTGACATATCACTTGCTTAGGCAATTGAGTCAATCATGAGATGTCAAATACCACACCAGATGTTTTTTTTTGCACTAGCTGCAATAAGTTCAGAAATTAATCCAGACCTGGAGAAACATTCGGAAGCAGTTTTAGAACATAAGTGGATGTTCTAGGGATTTGATAACGGCAGCCTCATTCAGGAGACGGTTATCATTCCAGGCTTCCAAGATGACTTGGATGACAGAGTGACTGTCAGAGTTATAGTTTTCCCTCTGACGAGGGGCGGTAGTTTGGACAGGAGGTCCAAGCGGATACTGAGGGAGGCATAGCGCAGGATACTGATTAAGTTCAGTTGACGATACAGTCTAAAAAATTTGGATTTGGAGTTCATTTATGAACTAGGTCCCATCAGAAATCTAGACATATTCTAAGACAGGTATTGCTCTTTTCGGGAGATGGCTTTCTCCGCGAACTTGAAATAAAGAGAGACATAGAGAGAAACATCAGGGCGGATCCACTCACTGAGGCTATTCCTCGAACGCAATAGATTCACAAACGGGCTTTGTGAGACTGATTAGTAGAGGAGTTGGGTGTTCGGTATCACACGGGCTGTGAGTATGCGACATCGCAATAATTAACCTTGAGTGCAAGTGGGAGATTATTGGATATAGTGCCCTCAAAGTCAATTATTGGATCACAGGCACGTGATTGCAATGATTGAGGGAGGACCTATGCCGGTAGGACAGTCTTACTCAAGATGATAGTATGCTATCTGGTTTATCTTTGTCATCGTGTACATGCTTTAGGTGATATTACAGATCACTATTACACGTTGATAGAGCCCTTAGGATTCTTGCTTGACTACCAGCAGTATGATGGCGATCATATATGTGAGAGTTGGGTAGTCTATAAGCACATCCTTAAAGTGGTCCCTAGTCGTGGGAGTTTCGAAACTGGGCATCGATACTCCATTAGTAGACTAGTGTATACAGTCGAGACCTCGACGAGGGGCGGTGGCCGGTCTCACAACCCATTGGTGTAAGTTGGATCACCTAAGATGTATACAGGTGCTCATTAGGTTATGAGTACACCGGACAAGACTCGCCGGGAACATGCTAGTTGGTATTATACCTGACGTCAGATAGCAGTTCCCTGGTGACATGTGTACAGGTTAGTTCATCGGCCTGAGATTGTCATTTGTCTCGTGTGAGTTCCCACTGTGCTTTGATTACTACCCTACCACAACTCAAAGGAGTCGTGCAAACAGGTTTTAGTTGGGTATAGTCCCGAGCCACATGGAGGCAGTGAGCGGATCGGTAGGGGTTCGTCTCTCCCGGTATTATGGGTGAGGTCGCACTGTTTCTAGGATAGCCATTACACAAAGCCCTCGGCCGAGGCAGGAGATTTACTGGTAGGTATTCCAGTAGTATCTCAGAGTGTTCTGGGCTACACTCCGACATGACTTGTACCGCTTTTGGGGGTCTGACTTCTACCAACCCCTTAGGCCCGACATGCGATACTCATAGATGAACGGACCGGACTGTACGGATATTGTCACTGACAGGATCAATAGGGTGTCAGGATGAGTTCGCTCATCGACCTCCCTTTTGGTCAATACCTAGTAGCCCGTTACGTACAGCTAGTACCACTGACGTGCTGGTGGTTAAATCCACAGCCAAAATATTGGCGAGTCTTTAGAGTCCCCCACAGACAGTTTCTCAAGTTTCGGGCGAAACGTTGTAGAGGCCGTATGATATTATGGCAGGGTTCGATCATATACGTGCAGTAGTGCACGGATCATGATCGGACGGATCATACTAGTGGGCTTTGGTTTAAGCCGGATCCTAGTATTGGATTTGTTGGATTACTTTAGTCTCATCGCATTCGCATTCAGTCAGAATGCGGATGCAGGTATGTATATACAGGTGAGGGGTATTCTTGTGATCCGTCACGAGTTTACTTTAGATGATGCCGTTCTTTTTATTTGGACAAAACATTTAGGTTAATGTTTACAAATGGTGGAAATTGTGAGTGGATTTCATGATGAGATGCATTTAATGTAACATGGACATGTTTAGTGACTCATGGTCTCTTTATTTGTGCTAATGTCACATTAGGATTTGTTTATTGTGTTGAATTGATGGATGGAAAGAGAGAGGGCAGCCATAGGCTTGGGGTTGGCTCTTGGGTTTTCATTCTTGTGCTCACAACAATAATTCAACACAATAACACAAAAAAGGCTCCTCTCTTTTCTTTCTTCTTCTTAATCACAAGTTCCACCATTGGCATCAACTTCTACCTCCACTCTACCCATCTCATGTGTTGAGAATCCTAGAGTGTTAAGAGACAAAGTTATCACACAATTCTCTACTTCACCTTGGACACGTCGACCATCAAACTTCGTGTCCGAGTTGCTTCGGTTCGAAGCGGGTGCCCGTAAAAGGAATCATCGACGTGGTGCCCTTCCGATGAGGAGATCGAGCGAGATCGGAGATGCCGCAAGGAGCTAAAGATAGTGGCTAAAGACCGAAGGACACGGATCGATCGGTATAACCACTCTCACTTCTTAGTAGTTAGCTAGTTTAGCGTTAATGGTTCGATCCGGGTGAAAGACTACGATAGCGCCGGTTTCCTAAAAAGTTTTTGTTTCCGCATTTGGCCTCGGATCGATGGCCGGGGCGCTACCGTAGACTTACAATTTCTTATGAAAGAAATTAATGGTAATGAGGTAGAGCTGGAAGAAGTTCCAGAAACAGAAACTGCAATAAAAGATTTGGTAGAACCAGAGAATTCAATAGTCCCCGACAAACCTCAGCCACTCTATAGATCTAGTAGGGTTTCTCATCCATCTGAGAGATACTACGGTTTTCTCATAGACAGTGGGAGCGAGGATTGCATCATGGAAGATGATGGCCCAACTAGTTTCTAGCAGGCCATCACAAGTGGGGACTTTGTGAAATGACTGGATGCTATGCGATCTGAGATTGAATCCATGTACACCAACAAAGTATGGACTTTGGAAGTTTCTCCTGAAGGGGCAAAACCCATTGGGAGAAAGTGGATCTTCAAGAAGAAAATTGGTGTAGATGGAAAGGTTGAGACCTTCAAAGATAGACTTGTAGCAAAAGGTTTTTGTCAACGACCAGGTGTCGATTATGACGAGACCTTTTCTCCAGTGGCTATGCTTAAGTCCATCAGGATCCTACTTTTCATTGTTGCATACCATGACTATGAAATCTGGCAAATGGATGTCAAGACCGCTTTTCTAAATGGTGATTTAAAAAATAGCATATCTATGACACAGCCAGAGGGATTCGTAGACAGTGGGAGCAGCGGAAAGGTGTGCAAGCTACTTAAATCAATTTATGGATTAAAGCAAGCGTCGCGGAGCTGGAACATCTGTTTTGATGTAGCAGTCAAAGAGTTTGACTTCATCAAAAACGTAGATGAACCATGTATATATAAAAAAAGGTTGTAGAGAGTAAGGTTGTCTTCCTCGTATTGTACGGGGATGACATACTCTTGATAGGAAATTATGTTCCTATGCTGCACTCGGTCAAACTCTTCCTATCTCAAAAGTTCTCCATGAAAGATCTGGGTGATGCCTCCTACATCCTGGGGATAAAGATCTATAGAGATAGATCTAAAAGGATGTTGGGATTGTCCCAATCCAGGTACATAAACACTATACTAAAGAGGTTTAGTATGGAAAATTCTAAGCGTGGTAATTTACCCGCTTGTCCAGGAATCACTCTCTCCAAAGAGATGTCTCCCAAGACTGATTTGGAGAGGGCTCACATGAACATGATACCCTATGCTTCTGCAGTAGGGTTTATCATATACGCGATGTTATGCACCAGACCGGATGTAACTTACGCACTTAGTGTAGTAAGTAGGTATCAATCAGACCCCAGGGGAGAAGCACTGGATAGCTGTGAAGAACATTCTTAAGTACTTGAGAAGGACTAAAGAGATGTTCTTGGTGTATGGTAACGGAGAACTCCAAGTGGAGTCCTTTACCGATTCGACCTTCCAGAGTGATAACCACAAGTCTGTCTCGGGCTTTGTCTTCACCCTCAATGGAAGGGCGGTATGTTGGAAGAGTTCCAAGAAAGATACCGTTGCAGACTCGACAATGGAGACTAAATACATCGCTGCTAACGATAATACCAAAGAGGCTGTCTGGATGAAAAGTTCATTATTGAACTTGGTGCGGTTCCATCCATTGAGAATCCAATAACTTTGTATTGTGATAACAATGGAGCTGTGATTTTAGCCAAGGAAACTTGGTCCCATCGGCGATCCAAACATATTCTGAGGCGGTATCACCTGATCCGGGAGATAGTTGATCGCCGCGAGATCGAGGTCAGGAGAGTAGACATGAAAGACAACACGACGGATCCACTCATGAAGGCCCTCCCCCAGACACAATTCGAGAGACTTTTTGGGATGTTGGGTATGTGATACTACAACAACTGGCCTTAGTGCAAGTGGGAGATTGTTAGGAATATGTATGCCTTAGAGGCCATTATTGTATATTATAGTGGATACTTGGACATATATATAGAGAGGACTTTCTTGCTCGACATGATAGTATGCTATCTGATTGCTCTTTATCTTAACATGTGCACTTATTTTAGTTTACTATTTCATTGATACATGTTGATAAAGCACTTGGAATGTTGGCTTGACTACCAGGACTATGATGCTGATCATACTAGTGCGGTTTGTGCAGTCCACAAGCACATTCTTTAACAGTTCCTAGTCAAGGGAGTATCGAGACAGGGCGTCGATATTCCAGAGTAGATTAGTGTGTACGTTTCTTGACCTTGTATGGGGCGATGGTTGATCCTATAACTATTGGTGTTTGACATCAAAGATTATACACAGGTGCTCATTGGAGAATGGGTACACCGAACAGGACCCGCCGAGAACTCCTAGATGGTACCATACCTATCGTCAGATAGCAGTTCTCTGGTGACACTTGTACAGGTTAGTTTGTAGACCCGAAATCGTCATAGTGTCTTGTGTGGTTCCCACTATGCTTTGATTTCCTCCCTACCATGGCTCAAAAGAGTCGTGCAAACAGGTGGTTTTTGGGTACAGTCCCGAGTCACATAGAGGCAGTGAGCGATAGGAGGGGTTTCGTCTCTCCTGGTATTGGGAGTTGATGTTGCGGTATGCTCGATTGGCTATAACAGCAAGTCCCTAGCCATGGCTGATGAGATTTACTAATAAGTGTTATCAGCAGTTTCTCAAAAAGTTATAGGCCACACACCGGCATGACTTATCGAGTTAGTGGGGTCTGGTGATTCCACCCTCCAGATTTGAAATGCGACATATCAGACGAAGAGACCTGACTGTACGGTAAGTGTTGCTTATAGGCTCTATGGGAGTTTGGACAAGTTTGCTTGTTTATCTTCTATTCGTTTAATACCTGGGTAGCTGTTACGTCCAGCTAGTACCGCTGACGGCTTTTAGGTCTCTGATGTGATCATTACCTACTGCCGGCGTATTGATGGGTCTTTAGAGTCCCACATAGAGGTTTTCTAGCTCAAGCGAAACGAAATAAGGCACATATGGAGATATGTGCGGGAGTTTGATTAAATACGAGTATATGATACCGTATTTTAATCCAGCGTTAAATGATATCAGCTGGTTATATATGATATAACCGGATTATTGAATCAAGTGTTGATTCAATAATTTGATATATATATATATATATGTTAATATATTTGATATTAGCCAGGTTATATATGATATAACCAGATTATTGAATCAAGTGTTGATTTAATAATTTGATATATATATATATATTAACTAATATTGAATATTAGCCGGTTATATGTGATATAATCGGATTATCGAATCAAGTGTTGATTTAGTAATTGGATATACATATATATATTTATATTTGATATTAGCTGGTTATATATGATATAACCGGATTATTGAATCAAGTGTTGATTTAATAATTTGATATATATTTATATATTTGATATATATATATATAAACTAATATTAAGCTCACTTAAGATTTTCTTCTCTTTATATATATATTGTATCATGGTTGATGATACAAGGAACATGGATATCTGAGAATCACATTGGGTAAGGATAATGATAAATATTTCTGAATTAAAAGAAATGAAGAATGAGTCATGGCTTGAGATGCTTGGAGAAGCATTGAGAAGCCATGACTCATCTTCAATTCTTGGATTTATTCATAGATATTTATCACTCTCATCTCATCTTATCTCTTGAGCTCATGGTTCACTCTCTCACACATTCAAAGTTCATCTTCTTCTTCATCTCTTCACTAGTTTTATAGGGTTGAGAAAAATAAAAGAAATATTTTCTAGTGAGCAAAATTCTTACTTCATCAACCTACACTTCTCTAGCCCATTAGTATAGGTTGTTATCTTCACTAATACCTTGATTATTGAAGTGTGAGCTTGCGTGAGAGCTGTCTCAAGGTGGATCATCTTCGACGACGAATACTACAAGCAAGCAAGCTTGTTCCATTTTTCAAGTGGAGTCAAAGAAGAGTTCTAGAGATTACTACTTGGAGTTTTAGAAGTGAAGGAATAGACTACAAAGGTTGTAGGCACTCTTCACTTAGTTTAGAATTAGTTTGCTAACTTTGAAACCCTAATTCTCTAGTTCGATTCTTGTTTAGTATACTCAGACCTCTAAATTTTTAAAATTGCATAGTTGATGCTCATTGAAACCTAGTAGAGGTGCTAAGACATACTTTCAATTCATCCACGCCTCACACCATTCTTATGCCACCTCACCCCTCCACCTCATTTCTAATTTCTAGAACAGAAAAACAAGAAAATGAGGTGTCCTCCTTCTAGAATGTCTTTCCGTATAAATACGGAATACACTCTACCGTATATACATATCTGTATTCATATCAAAATACGAATACCCAAAGAGATAGAATAATACAATGAACATAATACTAGAATATACATATCGAAATTATTAAATCAATACCTGATTTAATAATCTGGCTTAATCCTAAGCCGGCTAGTATTATCAACCGTCCGATCAAAAGTCCGGGTAGCTAGTACACTCATTTGATCGGAACCCTGCTCGTATCAAAATACGGCCACTGCATCATTTCGCCTGAACAAAGGAAACCCTCTGTGTGGGACTCTAAAGACTTGATGGTACGCTGGCAGTGGGTTTAACAACAAGCACGTTAGTGGCACTAGCTGTACGTAACGGCTACGCAGGTACCTGTCGAAAAGGAAGGCCGATGAGCAAGCTCATCCGAACCCCTATTGAGCTTATCCGTGACAATCTCCGTACAGTCCGGTCTCTTCATTTAAGAGTATCGCATACCGGGTCTAAGGGGTGGTAAATGTCAGACCCTAATAACCCAATAATTCGTGCCGATGTTGCTCAGGACCGATCCGAGAAACTATAGCTATACGTAACGGCTACGTAGGTACCTGTCGAAAAGGAAGGCCGATGAGCAAGCTCATCCGAACCCCTATTGAGCCTATCTGTGACAATCTCCGTACATTCCGGTCTCTTCATTTAAGAGTATCGCATACGGGGTTTAGGGGATAGTAAATGTCAGACCCTAATAACCCGATAATTCGTGCCGATGTTGCTCATGACCAATCCGAGAAACTACAGATCTAACTATCAGTAAATCCCAACTGCTTTGCTCAAGGCCTTATGGTACTGGCCAACCAAACACAGTGCGATATCTACTCCCTATACCGGGAGAGACGAATCCCCAACAATCGCTCACTGCCTCCATGTGGTTCGGGACTGTACCCAACTAAAACCTATTTGCACGACTTAGTAGAGCCGTTGTAGAGTAGTAATCTAAGTACAGTGGGAACTCACACGGGACAAATGATGATCTCAGGTCTAAAGACTAACCTGTACTCATGTCACCTGAGAACTTCAATCTGACAATAGGTATAGTACCATCTAGAAGTTCTCGGCGAGTCCGTCCATTGTACTCACCCTCAGTGAGCACCTGTATATGATCTTAGGTGCCAAAGACCAATGGTTGTGGGACCAACCATTGCCCCTCGTCGGGGTCTAGAAACGCATACACCAGTCTACTCTGGAGTATCGATGCCCAGTCTCGATACTCCCACGACTAGGGAAATTTAAGGATGTGCTTATGGAATACCCATCCCCCACATGTATGATCGCCATCATAACGATGGTAGTCAAGCAATAATCCTACAGGCTTTATCAACATGTATTAATGATACGTAAAAACAAGTAAAACATATACACATGTTAAGATAAAGACAAACCAAACAGCATACTATAATATCGAGCAAGATTGTCCTATACATACATATGTCCAAGCATCCAATATATATACATATACAATAATGGCCTCTAGGGAATACATATCCAACAATCTCTTGCTTGCACTAAGGCCATATATTGGCGTATCGAGTACCCAACGTCTGCTTTAGGGTCAGTTGTTGGCATATCGCATACCCAACATCTCAAATAGTCTCTCGAACTGTGCTTGAGGGAGGGCCTTAGTGAATGGATCCGCCGTGTTCTCTTTTGTGTCTACTCTCTGCACCTAGATCTCCTGGCGATCTACGATCTCCCTGATCAGGTGGTACCGCCTCAAGATGTGTCTGGATTTCTGATAGGACCATGGTTCCTTCGCTAAAGCCCCATTATCGTCACAATAAAAAGGTATTGGATCAACAATGGATAGAACCACCTCAAGTTCAGTAATGAACTTCTTTATCCAGACCGCTTCTTTTGTGGCATCATAGGCATCAATGTATTCAGCCTCCATCGTCGAGTTTGTGACAGTGTCCTGTTTGGAGCTCTTCCAACAGACCGCCCCTCCGTTGAGGGTAAACACAAAACCCGAGATAGACTTGTTGTCATGCTTGTCACTTTGGAAGCTCGAGTTGGTAAAGGACTCCACCTGGAGGTCCCCATTACCGTACACCAAGAACAGTTCCTTAGACCTTCTCAAGTATTTAAGAATGTTCTTCACTGCTGTCCAGTGGTTCTCCTCTGTGTTTGACTGATACCGGCTCACCACGCTAAGCGTGTAAGCTACATCTGGTCTGATATATAGCATCACATACATTATAAATCTTACCGCCGAAGCGTAGGGTATAATGCTCATGCGAGCCCTCTCCTCATCAGTCTTGGGAGACGTCTATTTGGAGAGGGTGTGCAAAGCGGGTATATTACCGTGCTTAGAATCTTCCATACTAAATCTCTTTAGTATGGTCTGTTAGGAATATGTATGCCTTAAAGGCTATTATTTTTGATATAGTGGATTCTTGGACATATATATAGAGGACTTTCTTGCTCGACATGATAGTATGCTATCTGGTTACCTTTATCTTAGCATGTAGACTGATATTATTTTACTGTCTTTCTCTCACATGTTGATAAAGCCCTTAGGATATGAACTTTGTTGGAGTTAGTGCCCTCAGAGTCAATTATTGGATCACAGGCACGTGATTGCAATGATTGAGGGAGGACCTATGCCGATATGACAGTCTTACTCAAGATGATAGTACGCTATCTGGTTTATCTTTATCATCGTGTACTATTTTAGGTGACCTTACAGGTCACTATTATACGTTGATAGAGCCCCTAGGATTCTTGCTTGACTGCCAGCGGTATGAGGGCGATCATATACGTGGGAGCTGGGGTCTATAAGCACATCCTTAAACGGTCCCTAGTCGTGGGAGTTTCGAGACAGGGCATCGATACTCCAGAGTAGACTAGTGTATACAGTCGAGACCCCGACAAGGGGCGGTGGCCGGTCTCACAAGCTACTGGTGTCAGTTGGTTCACCTAAGATGTATACAGGTGTTCATTGGGTTATGAGTACACCGGACAGGACTCGCCGGGAATATGCTAGTTGGTCTTATACCTGACGTCAGATAGCAGTTCCCTGGTGACATGTGTACAGGTTAGTTCATCGACCTGAGATCGTCATTTGTCTCGTGTGAGTTCCTACTGTACTTTGATTACTACCCTACCACGGCTCAAAGGAGTCGTGCAAACAGGTTTTAGTTGGGTACAGTCCCGAGCCATATGGAGGCGGTGAGCGGATCTGCAGGGGTTCGTCTCTCCCGGTATTAGGGGTGAGGTCGCACTGTTTCTAGGATAGCCATTACACAAAGCCCTCGGCCGAGGCAGGAGATTTACTGGTAGGTATTCCAGTAGTATCTCAGGGTGTTCTGGGCTACACTCCGACACGACTTGTACCGCTTTTGGGGGTATGACTTTTACCAACCCCCTAAGCCCGCCATGCGATGCTCATAGACGAACGGACCGGACTGTACGGATATTGTCACTGACAGGCTCAGTAGGGTGTCAGGATGAGTTCGCTCATCGACGTCCCTTTTGGTCAATACCTGGTTGCCCGTTACGTATGGCTAATACCTCTGACGTGCTAGTGGTTAAATCCACAGCCAAAGTATTGACGAGTCTTTAGAGTCCCCCACAGACCAGTTTCTCAAGTTTCGGGCGAAACGCTGTAGAGGCCGTATGGAGATATGGCAGGGTTCGATCATATACGTGCGGTATTGCACGGATCATGATCGGACGGATAATACTAGCGGGCTTTGGTTTAAGCCGGATCCTAGTATTGTACAGTGTAGATTTTGTCTCATTGCATTTGTATTCAGTGGGAATACAAATGCGAGTATGTATATACAGTCGCGGGGTTTTCCTGTAATTTATTACAGGATCAGTTTTCTAAAATTGCCAGTTTGCATTCCGTTTCGGCCAGTTTTCCTTTGTTCCTTCACGGCCGGATTTTTCTAATGGAGGGGCAAATTTGCATATTTGCAAATTAGCAATTGTGGAGGGTTCTTTGTGGCATTTGGTTTATATGATAATGCTAGCATCTTTGAGTCTCTTTTTCTCATTATGGCTAGCATTAATGAGATAAGATTAGATTTGAAATGGATGTGACTCCTTTTCATCATTATCATCCATTTGCTTTTTACATGATATGATACCATTCTCTTCTCTTGAAAATGATGGATTCATTTTCCCTCCACCATGGATAGGGGCCGGCCATTTTTGAGTGAGGGAGAGAGTTCATTTTTCTTGGTGTGGGAATTATTCATCTCTCATTTCATGCTTGCAAAATAATATACCATCCTTCTCCAAAAAGTTCTCTCTCCACCTCCATCCAAAGGCAACTTCAAACCCTATGAGACAAACATTACTACACTTATCCTATAGCATCCTTGGGCACGTCGACTCGCCAACTTCGTACCCTAGTTGCCTCGGTCCAGAGGTGGGAGCCCGTAAAAGAACCCGGCGATATGGTGCCCGTTCCGACGAGGAGATGAAGACCGGAGATTCCACGAAGAGATCGGAGTGGAGGCCGAAGACCGAAGGACACGGATCGCTCGGTATAGCATTCTACCCCTTCTCTTGATTGCTAGGTATAGGTTAATGGTTACGATCCGGGTTTTAGGATGCGGTAGTGCCGGTTTTAAAGTCAAGAAAATTTTTGTTTCCGCTTTCCGGCGTCGGATTGATGGCCGGGGCGCTACCGTAGTCCTACATGGTATCAGAGCCACGCCATTAACCTAGTCTAGCTTGCTCTAGCGTGTTTAGAACTTCGATCGAACAAAAATTCCGAAAAACCCGATTTCAAATGTGTAGTTTTCTGTCGAAATTTTTTAGTGCTCTAAAAATTTTTCTGAGCATGTCAAAAAATCGTGCAGGGTTTTTTAAGCATTCTGTGAAAATTTGGTAACTTGATCGCACTGTTCCACCGCGGAACCGCGGCCAAACACATGCATTGGCCGCGGTTCCGCCGCCACTTTGACTCCTTACTGCACCAAATTTTCATAGTTGGCTTCTGACATGTAAATAGGGTTTTTGGTATATACTGTTTGGGCCCAGATTTTTCTTTGAGTGCTACAGTTGTGCTTGGGGCCCATTTCGGTAAATTTAGTCGATCGAAAATTTTAAAACATGTTAGTTCACAGTATTTACATTATATCTGCGACCGTGAATGTTATTTGTGTAGGGTTGCTAGGCACGCGCACAAGAGTCTACGAGGCATCAACCATGCCCGATTAAAATTTTAGCCGTGCCGAACAACTCTAATACGGATCTTTAAACTAGGGTTTAGGCGAAAACTAGCAAGTTAACAACTTTAACTACAAGTGAAAGGGAATACAACCTTTGTAGATCCGGTCCTTCACTTCAATAGCTCCGTGTAGATGTCCCCTTCGCTGCGATCGTGAACTTCGGACTCTGGAGAAGATCCACAAGAAGAACGAACGTGCTTGCTTCGTTGACTTCGAGGCCGAAGATGATCTACGTCGGGGAGACACTAACTCAAGCTATTCCTTCACTAGGTCATGAACTTTGTGAAGAGAACACACTCTACTACATGGCAAGTGGTAGAGGATGAAGAAGTAGGAAGTGGGCTCACTTTAGAATTGATTTTCTCACATTTTTCCTTATGGCACCATTGGAGCTAGCAAGCTTTTCATGGAGCTTAATGAAGAAGAAGAAGAAGAGAATAATAAAAAAATCATCATATGAATTGTTATCCTCAATAATGTAACCATGGGTGAGTTAAGCTATCATGCTTAACTCATGTAGAGAATTGACCAAGAGATTAGGTTAAGGGTTAGGTAAAAAAATATCATGACAAATGACAAAAGAGTAGACTTTGTCAAAGTTTCTCCAAGCTTCTTCAAGCTTGATTACTTTGACTAAGTTTAACCCTTTTGTTAAATGTTATGATAAAAGAATAACCCTAATGTTAAAACTAATCTTGGTACAAGTCTCATACACCCATCTTTGATATATCATCAAGTATGACACAAACATATGTACACAAATATATATCACATATACACTTATGCACAAACTTGTGAGAAAATAAATCTTAAGTGAGCTAATACTAGTTAATGTAATGTAATATATCAAATATATAATTATACATTAAATTATTAAATCAACTCTTGATTTAATAATCCGGCTATAACCGACTAATATCAAAAGTAACAACTTATCGAATCAACACTTGATCCGATAACCCGGCTATATCGCATACAACCGATCAATGTCACAAATCCCGAGAATAAAATACGGTATCTCATATCGTATTAATCTCGGTCCCGCACATATCACATATGCACTCCTACTCCGTTTCGCTTGAGCCAGGAAACCCCTGTGTAGGACTCTAAAGACTCGTCAATACGCCGGCAGTAGGTGATGATCATATCAAACACCCACAAGCCGCAAGCGGTCTGCTAAACGTAACGGCCACCCGGGTATTGAACGATCAGAAGATCAACAAGCAAGCCTGCTAGTACTCCTGTGAATCCAATCAGTAACACTACCGTACAGTCCGGTCTCGTCGTCTGATATGTCGCATATCTCGCCTAGGGGTGGTAAACGTCAGACCCCAGTAGCTTGATAAGTCGTGTCGATATGAGGTCTATAACAGTTCGAGAAACTACTGATAACACTTACCAGTAAATCTCAGCAACCCTGGCTAGGGATTTCCGGTTATAGCCAATCGAACACAACACAACATCAACTCCCTATACCGGGAAAGACGAATCCCCTCCTATCGCTCATTGCCTCCATGTGATTCGGGACTGTACCCAAAAACCACCGTTTTGCACGCCCTCTTGGACGTGGTAAGGTAGAAATAAAAGCACAGTGGGAATCACACAAGACTCTATGACGATCTCGGGTCAACAGACTACTCTGTACAAGTGTCACCGGAGAACTGCCATCTGATGTGAGGTAAAATACCATCTGGGAGTTCTCGGCGAGTCCGTCCAGTGTACCCAGTCTCCACTGAGCACCCGTACACCATCCTTGATGTCAAACACCCATGGATATGGGATCATCCATCGCCATCATATGGGTCAAGATGCGTATACGCTAGTCTACTCTGGTGCATCGATGCCCTGTCTCGATACACCCTCGACTAGGAACAGTTATAGGATGTACTCGTCGACTACCGTGGCCCCACTAGTATGATCTCATCATAGTCCCAGTAGTCGAGTACATATCCTAAGGGCTTTATCAACATGTATTAGAGACAATCAGAGTACATGTTAAGATAAAGTACAACCAGATAGCATACTATCATGTAGAGCAAGAGAGTCCTCCCTATATACGTCCTAGCATCCACTACAATATACATCGTATGTACAGTAATGGCCTCTAGGGCATACATATAACTAACAATCTCCCACTTGCACTAGAGCCATCTGTTGTGGTCTCACATACCCAACAATTAGCTGTAGTTGAAGTATCTCATACTCAACCATCCCATAAAAGTCTCTACTGGGGAAAAGGCCTTTGTGAGTGGATCCGCGTTGTTGTCCTCTGTGTCTACTCTCCTAACCTCGATCTCCCTGAAGATCAACCATCTCCATGATCAGGTGATACTGCCTAAGAATCATATCTGGATTTCTGATGGAACGGGGGTTCCTTGGCAAAAGCCACAACTCCATTGTCACACAATGGTAGGAACGAAGTTCATCTCATGAACTTATATATCCAGACTGCCTCTTTGGTAGCATCCTTGGTAACGATGTATCTTTCCTTTAATCGTCTAGTATGTCACGGTATTTAGCTTGGAACTCTTCCAACATACCGTCCCTCCACTGAGGGTATAGACAAGCCTGTAACTGACATTCAGTCGTCCTTATCACCCTGAAACCTTTCCAGTGATTCTCCCCAGGATCCATTGATACCCTCTCACTACAACTAGTGAGAATCCTAACTTCCAATTAGATCTATCTCATAGATCCAAAACCCAGGATTTAGGAGGTATCACTTTGATCCTATATGGAGAATCATTGTGATAAGCGGAGATTGATCGAGCGTAGCATAGGAAACACCTTCCCTATCAAGAGTATGTCATCCACGTACTCTACGAGGATCATCACCATACTCCCTACTACCTTTTTGTATATACAAGGTTCATCTACCATTTTGATGAAGTCAAACTCTTTGACTACCACAAAACAGACGTTCCAACTCCGCGATACCTGCTTTATCCTATAAAGCAGCTTGTACACGTTTCCGCTGCTCCCACTGTCTACGAAGCCCTCTGGCTGTGTACTTATAGACGCTCTCTTCTAAAACATCATTTTAGAAAAGCAGTCATGACACCCAACCACCAGATATCGTAGTCATGGTATGTAGCCGTGGCAAGTAGGATCTGGATGGACTTAAGCATAGGCCCCAGAAAAAGGTTTCATCATTAGCCACAATTGGTCTATGATGCAAACCTTTAACAAGTCTAGCTTTGAAAGTCTCAACTTTTCTATGTACACCAAGTAATCTTCTCAAGATATACTTGCTCCTGATGGGGATTTAACCCTTCAGATAAAGCAACAAAAGTCCATACTTTGTTGGTGTATAAGGATTCCATCTCAGATCGCTAAGCATCCAGCCATTCTTACAGAGTCCCACTCCTGATGGCCAGCTCGAAACTAGTTGGTTCATCATCTCATGATGCAATCCTCACTCCCACTGTCATAGAGAAACCGAAGTAACTCTCAGGTGGGTGAGGAACCCTACTAGATCGGCGGAGAGGCTGAGGTTCGTTGGAATCTACTGAATCTTTTGGTTCTACCAAATCATCTGCTGCAGTTTGTATAGCTAGAACTCCTTCCAGTTCTACCTCATGACCACAAATTTCTTCTCAAGAAATTCCCTTTCACAAAGGTGGTATGTTGAGAAACAAAATATTTTTGTTCCTCAGTTTGGTAGAAGATATTCCCTTGCTTATGCTTTGGATATCCTACAAACTTCCACAGACCTGACTTTGCCTCGAGCTTGTCCGGATTATGCGTTTAGACATAGGCTGGACAACCCCAAATCTTAAGATACTTAAGATATGGGCTCTTCCCATTCCATATCACATGTGAAGTGGTAGGCAACTGATTTGATTTGAACCCTATTCAATAGGTATGCAGCTTCTCAAGTGCATAACTCCTAAAAGGAAATAGAAAACTCAGTAGTACTCATCATAGAGCACACCATATCATATAGGGTGCTATTGCTCCACCCCGATATACCATCGTGCTATGGTGTATACGGAGGAGTAATGCTGAGAGAGAATCTCATTCTCATTTAGAATAATCCAGGAATTCCGTGCTCAAGTATTCTCCTCCTTGATCTCATCAAAGGACATAATACTTATACCCATATTTTGGTTCTCTACTTCTCACTTATATTCTATGAATATCTTAAAAGCTTCGGACTTGTGTTTCAACAGGAACATATGTCTGAATCTTGAGAGATCATCAGAGAATGTAATGAAGTAAAAAGAACCGGTCTTGGCATATATAGACAGGGGACCTTCATACATCAGCATGTATCAATCCCAAAAGTTCACTAACTCTTTCTCTGTTTCAAATAAACAGAGTTGTGGTCATCTTATCTTTGTGACATGACCGGCAAGTTTCACCAGATGTAAATTCAAACAGATTTAAATATGCATCTAAGTGTAACTTAGCTAGTCGGGTCGCATTGATATGACCTAGTCTACAATGCCTCAAGAAAGATCCGTTTATTTCTGAACTCTTCCTCTTGTGTGTGTTCTGTATACTAAGAACTGTAGTTTGATTTAGAACGTCAATGCTTTTAGATAACATACCTGAACCGATCAACTTTTGATATAGGAAATGTTCAAAACATTATCCAACAATAAAAAATTATATCCTTTCTTTACTAATAAAGAGACTGATATGATGTTGTATATCAGATTCGGTATCTAATAACATTTGTTCAGAATCAATGTATTCTGGTAATACAGGGTGATAGTGACCAACAGATTTGGCTGCAACACTTGCACCGTTTTCTATCTCATGAAACTTATCACCCGTTCTCAGTTCTCTACCTATCTTTAACCCATGTAACAGATTACATATGCGGGATCCTGATCTGGTATTTCATACCTAGGACGTAAAGGATACTGAGAAACAGTTCTGTATAATGAACGCACCCGAAGATGATGCATCAACATGCACTTTCTTTGTTTGGGCGGCACGGGAATTCTGGTAATCCCCAATTTCCTGCTTTGTCTTATAACAATTATAAGTTGGAGCGGGACCAATGTTCTCCAGCTCAGTATAACAAGCGGGTTCGGTCAATATATCCGTATTATTATCTTGATTAAGGCGTGATGTGGTCGCTACCTGGAGAGAGAGAGAAGAAAACACTCAGCGTATGCTCTTGCAAGATCAGATTGGTTATTATTTTATCTAATCAGGATGGCTCCCACTGTTTTTATCAAATCTTCTTTCAAACCCTAAAAGGAAAGACTAGAAGAGATTAATTACACGCTACATGTTCGCCAATCTTTCAGCCGGGCCAGTGTCGGTACTTTGAGGGAGGTGCCCCGTGCTTTCGCACGGACCTAATTAATGTAAACCTCATTTTCCCAGAGGCATAACCCCGTTAACACCTTTCTAGACACCTACTTGATTGGCTAATTGTAATGTGTAAAACTCACCCAGGAGTAACTCTTACTCGCAGCGGGTATCGAGATCCAACTATCTCATAGAAGGTATGCAATCTCATTGCAAATTTCAACACTTGAAGTTCCCGATAATATTTTGCCCCAAGCCTCCCATGACCTTGACGGAGGTCAACAAACCACAGGGTGCAAGTCAAGTTCAACCGGTCATTTCTTGATTGAATCAAACCCACCCGCACGACCCTTGACGGAGGTCAACAAGGCCGCACGACTACCCTAATCCAATCTGCATCATATGCATAAGCAGATAAATACTAGTTAGCTACCGCACACTACGCCTTGACGGAGGTCAACAAACGTAGCACGAATACTAAGTAGGACTTATCTGAAATGACGGAGGGCTACGGCAGGTTTTTCAGAAAACCTATTGCGTAATGAACTTGATATCGTTGTAGAATCAAATAATTTTAAATGGAGTGTTTTTTAGGCTTTTCTAGTTTTGCTAAAGGGGTCGCTCCCGGTGAAGGGATCGTCGGCCCTTTCCTCATCGAATAAGGTACAGGATATTTCACAAATATCACTATGCAAAGCAAGAACTATAGAAGCAATCAAAAAACAAACCGAGGGTTGTAGCATCTGCCAGTTATTGCTAAAGGGGTCACTCCCGGTGAAGGGATCTCGGCCCTTTCCTCATCGAATAAGGTGCAGGATGTTCTACAAGGAACACCGCGATGCAAAGCAAGAACTGTAGCTACCTGTTTTTGAAAATTCGATTCCACAACATCTTTTAGGTTTCTTTTTCTTTCATTAATCACATTAATTAAGTCCCATCATTTAAGTCACCTAAACATCACAGATAAATATAACGTACGCTTATGCCATCCGCATTCGCCTCGATGTCCCGTCGTGCACCGTTAGGTTAGGTAACGAACGGCAGAGCGGGGCAGGGCTAGCGCGGGTGTAAAACATAAGCAACGTCTATATAATATATCATATATACTATATACAATATCTATCTGAACATATCACATGATCACATCACAGATAACGCAGCAGAAAATATCATATGAAATATTGGATATACTAGGACGTCCGTGTTTTATTTTGAGCCTCTATAAAACACGGATTCCACGGTCGCGATGAATAGCCAAACCCACACCCCTAGACCCCTACGAGAGCGGCAAGCAACCTTACCAATTCTAGAGTTAGGAGACCCAGACTCCACTCCTCGAGTTGGTCTCCCACTGGACTCCAGAACCCGGTTACTTGTGCTCTCCTCCTTGGGTCTATCCTAGTGCGGAAAAGTAAATAATATACAAATGGTGACATCAACCTCATCCCGGAAGTGCCCCAATAAAAGAATATTACATACAAGTTTTTACATGAATGAAAATTAAAAAACACTCATCTCACATAAAATCCCCGGCTATTCAAAACGCGACGATCCAATATAACATATCCAGCAACACATAACATCACATGTCATCAACGTAAGTAAATATATGCATCCCAATTGTCGTTGATATATAGCAACAAAACCGGCGATATCGCATATTACACTTACGGTAGCAGAAAAGAAAGTGTAAAACTACAACAGTTGGAATCCGCAACCTCCTTAGACATCGCATGCCTAACCAAATGAATTTCTTAGACATCGCATGCCTAACAATTATAAACCCCGCATTTTAGTCTCATTATCGAAAACTCTTTTCAATATCAAGTCAAGTAATTCAACAAGATTCCCGACATTCTGATCGAATGCTCGTCGCAAACTTTAGTAGACGGCCGCACCCCCGATGCCGTCGACGAAGTGCACTAAGGCGGAACACCGCTGCCGCAAGCACCCGAACGGATGCTTTTGGCGACGGGGTTCTCCTACAGTCACTTAGTCGGGGCTATGGGGCATGGCTGTCTATTAAGTTTACCCGACGAGTATCCGCGTACGCTACGTGATTGCGACGGATTTTTGATCACATCAAAATTCCGTGGCAACCGATCATGTGAGACTAAACTGCTATGTCTATAACATTCAAATTAGTTATCTCATAACTAGATGTGGATTCCAATTATTGTATCACATTCCAGATAAATAGACAATGTTAAACTTTCCGATCGAATAATCAAACACCCAAGTTTTCCCAATAACTCAACACTTGAGGGGAGTTTAAAAACATCCATTTCATGCCATAGTACCAACGGTTCAGCCGTAGAAGGGTTAAGCCAACGCCTCAGATGTGGCACGCCGTACTGCCCCAAACCCTAAGGTTCAAAAGGCAGTTCAAGACGGTCACATAATCGAGTTAAGGTTTGTTGTCTTCTAGAGGGTCCATCGCGTTACTTGCACGACTTAGAACGTTCTTAAACTACGGAAAAATCCAACACATGGAAATTTTCCGGCAGGGAAAAAGTGAGATATTGATATCCGGTCGAACTTTTTAACACGTTCTAAATATCCGGAAAACATAAACAAAGTTAAATAATCCGATCGAATCATCGAGTCCCCAATACAACCCAGAAAACTCAACTCTTGAGTACAAATTAAAATTACCCAGAAAACATAGGACTTACATATGGAGATTACTGTGCAAAATAGGAGTAAGAGGCCACAGAATGGCCGCGGAACCGCCGCGTGACCAGGGGTACGGCCGCGGTTCCGCAGCGCCTTTATGGAGTTGGGCCCACGTGTTGGTGATAGTGCCCTCAGAGTCAATTATTGGATCACAGGCACGTGATTACAATGATTGAGGGAGGACCTATCCCGGTAGGACAGTCTTACTCGAGATGATAGTATGCTATCTGGTTTATCTTTATCATCGTGTACTGCTTTAGGTGACCTTACGAGATGCTATTACACGTTGATGGAGCCCTTAGGATTCTTGCTTGACGACCAGCAGTATGATGGCGATCATATATGTGGGAGCTGGGGTCTATAAGCACGTCCTTAAAAGGTCCCTAGTCGTGGGAGTTTCGAGACTGGGCATCGATACTCCATTAGTCGACTAGTATATACAGTCGAGACCCCGACGAGGGGCGGTGGCCGGTCTCACAAGCCACTGGTGTCAGTTGGTTCATCTAAGATGTATACAGGTTCTCATTGGGTTATGAGTACACCGGACAGGACTCGCCGGGAACCTGCTAGTTGGGATTATACCAGACGTCAGATAGCAGTTCCCAGGTGACATGTGTACAGGTTAGTTCATCGACCTGAGATCGTCATTTGTCTCGTGTGAGTTCCCACTGTGCTTTGATTACTACCCTACCACGGCTCAAAGGAGTCGTGCAAACAGGTTTTAGTTGGGTACAGTCCCGAGCCACATGGAGGCAGTGAGTAGATCTGCAGGGGTTCGTCTCTCCCGGTATTGGGGGTGAGGTCGTACTGTGTCTAGGAGAGCCATTACACAAAGTCCTCGGCCGAGGCAGGAGATTTACTGGTAGGTATTCCAGTAGTATCTCAGGGTGTTCTGGGCTTCACTTCGACACGACTTGTACCGCTTTTGGGGGTCTGACTTTTACCAACCCCCTAGGCCCGCCATGCGATACTCATAGACGAACGGACCAAACTGTACGGATATTGTCACTGACAGGCTCAGTAGGGTGTCAGGATGAGTTCGCTCATCGACGTCCCTTTTGGTCAATAGCTGGTGGCCCGTCACGTATGGCTAATACCTCTGACGTGCTAGTGGTTAAATCCACAGCCATAGTATTGACGAGTCTTTAGAGTCCACCACACTCAGTTACTCAAGTTTCGGGCGAAACGCTGTAGAGGCCGTATGGAGATATGGCAGGGTTCGATCAGATACGTGCGGTATTGCACGGATCGTGATCGGACGGATTTTACTAGCCGGCTTTGGTTTAAGCCGGATCCTAGTATTAGACAGTGTAGTTTTTGTCTCTTTGCATTTGTGTTCAGTGGGAATACAAATGCGGGCATGTATATGCAGTAGCGGGGTTTTCCTGTAATTTATTACGGGATCAGTTTTCTGAAGTTGCCAGTTTGCATTCCGTTCCGGCCGGTTTTCCTTTGTTCCTTCACGGCCGGACTTTTTCGATGGAGGGGGTTATTTGCAGTTTGCAAATAACATTTGTGGAGGGGGTTTCTTGCATTTGTGGCATTATGATAAGTTAAGCATCTTTGCTTTTTCATGATGGCTTGCTTTATTGAGATTAGAGTTGGATTTGATTTGGTGTGACTTTGTTATCATGATTTTTGGGTGTGGTCACCATTATTCTTCTACTACACTCACCTCCCTTTTGTTCTTGCTTGCTCCATATTGTATTGGCCGGCCACTTTGAGGAGGGAGAGATGAGAGGTTCATTTTGAGTGTGAGGAAATTTACATCTCTCATATTTCATGCTTGAAAAATATACACCATTCTTCTCCCAAAGTTCTTTTGATTCCTCCATCACCAATGGCAACATAAACCCCAAATGAGACAAAGGTTCTACACTACAACCTACAGTACCCTTGGACGCGTCGGCTAGCCAACTTCGCGCCCGAGTTGCCTCGGTCCAGAGGTGGGAGCCCGTAAAAGAATCCGGCTACGTGGTGCCCTTTCCGACGAGAAGGTGACGGACGGAGATTCCGCGGGAGATCGGGACGACGACGAGAAGACCGGAGGACATGGATCACTCGGTATATCTCTCACCCCTTCTCTTGGTAGCTAGTATTAGGTTAATGGTTACGATCCGGATTTATTGTCCGCGGTAGCGCCGGTTTAAAGTTAAGAAAATTTTTGATTCCGCATTTTGGCCTCGAGTAGACGGCCGGGGCGCTGCCGTGGCGCAACATGGTATCAGAGCCAGGCCATTAACCTAGTCTAGCTTGCTCTAACGTGTTTACAAGTTAGATCGAACGGATTTTCCGAAAACCCATTTTCATTTGCACAGTTTTCTGTCGAAATTTTTTTGGCTCCAAAAATTTTTCAGTACATTGCAGTGACATTTGCAGGGAATTCTAAGCATTCTGTGAAATTTTGGTCGCGTGATCTCACTATTCCACCGCGGAACCGCGGCCAAACCCACGTATTTGCCGCGGTTCCGCGGCCATTTTTACTATTCATTGGACCAAATTTTTGCAGTGAGCTCCTAGGTTGAAAATGGGGTTTTTGGAATATTCTTTTTGGGCCTAGACTCTCTTTAAGTGCTACAGTAATGCTTGGGGCCCACTTCGATAAAATTTGATCGATCGGATATTTTAAACACATTAGTTCACAGTATTTACATTATATCTGCGACCGTGAATGTCACTCGATCGGTAAATCCAGTCTATCTGCTATAGCCCTTTTAGACGGATTTGCGAACGTGACATTCACGTTGATGTTCTGTGTTGTGCTGTGTTGTTGCGGATCGGTCGTGGGGATAGCCTGGTTGCAGTGGTAGTACAGTTTTGTTTTATATGTACATTTGATATTGGGGGGCGAGCGTCCGACATGTGGACTGCCGTCACTGTCTGTTTGTATTATTCTTTTGGGGCATGACCTGGTTGCGGTCGATGTACCCGTTGTATGTATATTTTCCTTTCTGTACTAGGATTGCCCCACGGAGGGGTGCACGGATAGCCGGGTTCTAGAGGGCAACGAGCCCGCATCTCATGGTGTTGAGACGGAGGGGGCTTTACTCTAGAATTGGCGGGCTGTTCGCCGCACTCGTAGGGGGTACAGGTTGACCCAGGAGGGGTGCCCAAGTTGCCGGATTCCGTGAAGTGCTGGGTGGTCCATTCACGTTGCTGAAGGGGGCTGCCTCGCTTCAGGTTTCGGCGGGTGACTTTCCGCGCCCGTAGGGGTCTAGGATTTTCATTGCACAGGCTATCCACACGACCAGGGGAACGTCGGGTTTCAGCAGCGGCTCTGTGAAACCCGGGGCTTCCAAATATCTGTATTGTTCTGTGATGCTGGTTACATTTCTGTGATGTTGCATTTTATCACGCCTTGAGCGAATATTATATATTTATATATATACTATTAGATGTTGTATATGTTTTGCATCCGCGCTAGTCCAGTCCCCGCTCTGTCGTTAGTTAGCTAACCTAACGGGTGATGACGGGACCCAGTGGCGAATGCGGATGGCATATACGTACGCCATTATTTTCGTTCTTTATTGGTGTGATCAATTGATGGGACTGCGTTGATTTGGATCAATGCAAGATAAACAAACCTATTCTGATGTTGTTGGAACACTTTTTCAAAAAGCTGTTATTGCAAGGGCGTTCTCTTTTGTTTTGCACGGTAGTATTCAGTTGGAATATCCTGCTCCTCAGTCGACGAGGCAAGGGCCGAGATCCCTTCACCGGGAGTGACCCCTTGGACAGAAGTTTGCGTCAGGGCAATAACTTCACTATAGCCGATTGCCTTTTGCTTTGCATCGTGGTATTCAGTTGGAATATCCTGCACCTCATTCTACGGGGAAAGAGCCGAGATCCCTTCACCGGGAGTGACCTCTTTAGCAAATGGTTGTCGTCACTATATTTTTATAAAAAACTATGCAGTTCCTTCAACGATATCAAGTTCATTACGTTAAAAGTTTTTCGCCAAAAACTAGACGTAGCCCTCCGTCATTTCTTACAAGTATTACTTAGTATTCGTGCTGCGTTTGTTGACTGTGTCAAGGCGTAGTGTGCGGTAGCTAAGTAGTGTTTGTTTGTAGCATATTAATGGGATTGGTTAGGACAGTCGTGCGGCCATGTTGACTGTGTCAAGGGCTCGTACGGGTGGGTTTAATGCAATCCAGGATAATGACGGGTTGAACTTGACTAGGACTCTTTGATTTGTTGACTGTGTCAAGGTCACTTGGGTCCTAGGGGTAAAAATCACATCGGGAGTTTCCAAAGAAACTGAAACTTGCCAGGCATGCGCATACCTTCTGGAGTGTGGTGACTTGAGTGGATTCCGTCAAGTTATCATGCGATGATAGTTGGATCCCGATTCCCACTGATGAGTTGGTTTACTCCTCGGGTGATCCCGACTAATTCTTCTTTTAGGTTTGGAAAAGAATTTGAGGTTACAGTGGGAGGTTTCCTGATTAGATAAAGTGATAACCATTCTGATCTAGGTTAGAGTGCACGCTGAGTGTTTCTTTTCTCTCTCTCTTTGGCAGCGACCATTGACCCGACCCTAGACTATGACTCAGTGACCAAGTTGACCGAACCTTTTTTACATTGGCTTTTGGATTGTCTGAGTTGTAAACCTCATTGCCACTCCTACTTTTACCCTTTTCTCCAGGACACCCCGTATTACTATGAACGTCCACTTCCATTGGACAAAACCATCGTATGGTTATATACGAACTCGAAGGTTTTTATTCGAGGATGGTTTCCGGTTCTGGAGAAAACGAATAGGACTATTCAGTTGTCTTTTCCTTTTACCTTCTCTCAGGTTTCGAGTACTCCTTGGTTTAGGAGATAGTACACCTATTACGCAAATTGGATAGTCTTCTTCCAAACCTTAGGCTGGTGCCGAACGGTGGGGAATGAAGGAAACCAATTAGCATAACGATGGTGTACAGAAGGTATTAAGTTAAGACAAAGAAAGGGATTAGTAAGAGGGCAAAGTAAATTGCGACTGCTATTCACGACCAAACCAAGTTTTTCTTCGCCAATCCTAAATCACCTTTGTATTTCTCCAGGACGCTCCGTATCACTACGAAGATCCCAAGTTTATTGGATAATCCATCGTATGGTTATATACGAACTCGAAAGGAACTCGTTCCAGTTCGGGGATGGATCCTGGTTCAGGAGAAATAGGAATAAGGTTTATTCAGTTGTCTTTTATCTTCACCTTCTCTCGCATTGCGAGTGCTCCTAGGATTAGGACAGTACACCCATTATGCTTATTGGATAGCCTTCTTCCAAACCATAGGCTGGTGCCGAACGGTAGGGAAGGAAGAAAACCATTTGGCCTAAAGGGGTGTACAGAAGGTAATGACTAAAGACATATAAAGGGATTTGGACAGATGGCAAAGAGATATACGGTTACAGTTGTGAATCTGGATAATGGAAGAGGCATTACTAGGAATACCAGGATACCACATCGAAACATTTCAATGTTTCAGTTTCACTGTGTACTGTTAAAAGAAAACTGATTTCCCAATTAGACACTTGCTCCAGGGTATGTATTTACCAGGTATGATCCTCACATCTGTATGGTTTTACAGATGATGAGTGGGAGTAAGTTATTGGGAATTAGGTGATTATCCTCATTATATCGGAATTCGTTGTAATTGGTGATATTTGAGGAAGTCACCTGGGTTGTTTGCCGGACGGCAAATATTTGGTTTTGAATATCCGTTGTTGTGCACCAATTTCAAATTGATATATCTGTACGTCTATTTTTATAGAGTGAGATATACCTTTTTGGAATTATGTCTATGACATTTACCTATACCAGTGGATGGTTAGGTAAGGAGCATTGAATAGCGGTGTAATTCTTCTTAACCATAAGTACAGTTTTCAACCTACGACACACAGTGAATGAGTTGTTAGACTCAGGGACTTATACAGAGTATTGTATATTGTCCAGTGTCCATTAGGACAGAGGGGTTGGTCCTCGTACTATATTCTGTTTACTTTTAACTTCTCTAGTTCTTAGACATGTGTTTCGTAGAAACACAGGGTCTGAGTTTTAAGGAGTTATTGGTATAAGAATAGAGTAGAGAACCATGTATTGCAAGTATCGGGATTCTTCAAGGTGATCGAAGATGTAGATACTTGTGTATGGTATTCAGTTGATAGTAATGAGAACTTGCTTCTCTTTCAGGTTACTCATAATTGGAATCATTCCTAAGTTGAGTAACGCTGATCAGCCTCCTTCCATTTAGTTGACATGCACTGGAGACCGCTGCATGATTTGAATCTGGTTCAATTAAATCAGTGCATCTGTTTCTGTATTGGATATAGAACAGTTCATATCTTAACGATGTTAAGGTACGGGGAGTTGTCCGGCTTATACTTAAAACCAGACTCCAGATAACTCAAGGCACGTTTCTGTAATGGCTGTTTGTGGGTTGACCCAGGCTATGACGAGAGTTGACTTTCTACCATCTGGAAGATCAATAGAGATATTGTTCTTGACTCGCCACAATTTTAAAAGAAATGGATTTTTTCAGAAAACAGAAGTGGGAGTATGGTAGAACTGGAAGTGATTCCAGAACCGCAAACGATTACTGAAGATTTGATAAGAACCTAAAGATTCAATCTGATTTGACATTCTATTGGCCACTCCACAGATAAAGTGGGTAACCTCAGGCACCCGAGAGGTACTTCGGTATACTCAAGGACGGTGGCAGGGAGGTTCTTGTTTACCCAAACTTGCCATTGCTGTTGTTCCAGACTGTGAGATCCGGCAGGAGGATGAGTATAGCGTCATTCTAAACTGGCTTTAGAAGTGTACGTCTATATGACTCTGCCAGAGGGTTGTCGTAGTCAGTGGGAGCAGCGGAAGCATTGGTGGACAAGTGGCTTATGTCTATTTATAGACTAAAGCAGATATAGCGGAGATAGATCATCTATTTCTGATGTGACAGTCATAGGTTTGACTTCATCAGAATAGGGGATGGATCTGTTAATAAGGTAGTAGGGTGTGATGTCCTGGTATTTGGATAACATACACAGAGTAGGAAGTGATATTCCTATACTACAGTCGGTTATACTTTGGTTGTCACACAGTGGTTTCTCCACATAGGACTTGGATATTATATCGGACTTTCTGGTTACTGGATCTATGGTTTTAGATCTAGATTTAGGTAGTTTCCCAATCTGGTGTCACGACCCGAAAGTACGGAACGTGACCGGCACTTAGATTACGAAGCGTCTAGAGGCGCCACGTGACCTAAGTAAGCCGAAGCCCAGAAATCTAAACCATAAAAGAAGAAAAAGAAGAAAAGAAAATAAAACAAGTATAAAAACATCATACTGATTATAGCAATTACCGATGATGATGTGTGTGAGCCGGTAAATAAGTGTGTGTGGAATATGCGCATCATCGGTAATGGTGCTGGTGTCCTAACCGGTAAAGTTTATATTGATTATAGCAACATATAAAAGAACATGCACCATGATGATTATAGTATGAATGTAAATGCAGGTGTGCATTATCCACTCCTCTGCGAGATACGAGTACAACTACCACTGTGTGAGTCGAACCTAAACCAGTATCCATCTAACATCCTAAGGAACTAAACCTAAGAGACTAGTCAGTAGGAAACTAGAATATACCTAAGGTCTGAATCATTATCTCCAATAGTCGGCGATTCCGCCTCAATAGCATCACGTACGTAGTACGGCTTCCTCGAATCAAGAGTGCGGATCAATCACCAAATCTAAGCCTCGTACGGTAAGATCCCTCGTACGGCATCCTAATATCGGGGTACGGTCAAGTATCTCCTGGGTGTCCCCTCATTCGTATAATGTCATATGTATCTTATTGTGATTAAGTTATACGTATATGATATCGACATCAGGTCACACCAATATAATGTCGTAATCAAGTTATACATATATCATATAGTGATCAGTCACAAGTTACAGTCCGGGTACTATTCTAGCGTCCCATGTACATCAATATCACCACCACTCCTTATAACTTATATAATCATGATCATTATCTCATTCTCTAATGATCCGCTAACACTCAATACGACTGTATAGTCAAGAATCACGGCATCAAGCCAGTTATACTGTTTCATCATATCTCGGATATCATATCACATCAATGAATCACCTATACGTGTTGTACATATATGTATATACCTATACCTAGTTCTATATATATCCACATACACGCACCCCATGTCGAGTTTCAGTGTGTGCGTGGGTGTGTTTCTATCTGAAACCTACGAACCCCCTTCCAAGGTACTCATCCTCTGATTTGGCTTTCCTAAATCGGTCTAATCCAGCCTAGGGTCAATACTAGAGTCCTACTAGGGTCACGTCTGGTTTCCTAATGTCAATAAGTACTAATCCTATTCTACGTTGCGGGGGTGCTAAACGCCATCCACCCGACTTCCCCCCGTAGATATGCATCTACTCACCTGGTCCATGTCTGCCGACGACGGTGTCGCGATCCTCCTCTTCATCGCCCGTAGTCCACTTGAAGGGTACCTAAACGCAAACATATAAATAACATCGTAAACCGAATCACATACAAAAGTCAAACGATACAAGGAACAAGCATAGGTTAAAACCTATGTCTCGTCCACGCAAAAGCACCAAATACCGCTCGATATCGGTGTACAAACGCCGACTGATCGAGGTAGAAACCAATAAACAACCCGTAGTTTCAAAACCCATTACTTATAATATTAAACTTGGTTCAAATCATCGGAACCCTATAATCGATCAAATCATCCAATTCCGAAAACCTTGAAAATATCAATTCACCATTTTACTTCAAAACTTGACGTTTAATGAAACTAATGGTCATAATATTCATTAAATAACATAACTAAGTTATAGAAACCCTTACCATATTTGTATTACACTAATTTATATTACAAATAAATTTCTAGTTTGCAATTTTATCAATTTTCCACAACTTACAAGCAAAATTCCACAATTCCACAACAACACTTGATTTTGTATGAATTAATGTTTCAAACTACAATTTACAATGATAATGATATAATAAAACCTTAATTTATATTTTAAATCTCATTTATTTAATAATTTCCAAAAACTAGTTAGCAAAAATAGAAATTTTTATCAAAATTTATCAATTATCAATAATACTAGTAACTAAACTAAGTTTTCCATTCCTTTAACATGTCAATATCCTCATTTAAACAACAATCTATTGTTACAAACATTCATTGGAATTTATATCACCAATATATAAAATATATAGAAATCTAGTTTATTAAAAATGGTTTAATTTAAGAAATTTGGATCACAATTTGCAATATATCAACCATGCATGATTTTCCATTTGTAAAAGTGCTACTCTAGTTACTATAAACCTAATGATATAATAAAACCCCAACTTAATTTTACAAACCCTCACTTGAATTTTTAAAAGTAGTAAATAGAATTAACATATTAAATCTAATTAAGCTTAATGAAACATCTAATAATAATAAAAACAAAAGAAGGAAATTTATACCTCCAAAATTATGAAATCCAACATGAAAATGAGCCTCAAAAATGCATGCTTCCCATCTCCAAAATCCATGTAAAATGAGCAAAGAATAAAGGGTAGAGAATAAATAGGATTTTGTGCATTTTATATTGAATTTTGGTGGATTTTTAATGATTTTTTGTAATAAAATGAGGTGGGAAATTGGGGGGGCTGCCATGGGGATCATGGCCGGCCACATGAGGAAGAGAGGGAGAAAAAGAAAGAGGGAAGAATTGTGTAGAAGGTTCACACAATATGATGTATACATATGTCTTTTCATGATTTATTAATTTTCTTTTCATTTCTTCACTATAGCAACTAAAGAAAAGTCTAGAAAATTGGAAAAGTTTGCAAATAAATTTTGCATGATACACACTAAATTCTAATATGCCATGGTTCATTTTTACAAATTAAAACCATTCAAATTTGTAATTTACACTAATTTAGTGTAAAATAAAGCTTATGTTAATATTTAAAATAATTAATTTAGGAAAAATATTTAATTAAACTAAAATTTTATAAGTGGCTAAATAAACACCATTTACTAGTAATTACATAATTTAAATAGGTATTTTTGAATTTATAATGAAAAACAATTGCGGTTTGATTTTACGAAAAAATACATTTTGCTTTACCGAAAATCAAAATTTCACTTAAACAATTTTATTCATTTAATTATTTATTTAATTATTTTTAAAACGTTACAATCTTCCCCCCTTTAGGAAATTCGGTCCCCGAATTTAAATTAACACTCCCCTTCCAAATACTAAAACATTTAGCAAAATACTCAAATCGTCGGGGCTCCGAATCATTAATACATAACAAAAATCAACTCCGTCAAGCATAATGCAATCATCGGAGTTATGGCGAGAATAAAATATCATAACCCAATATGAAAACCATTATAATATACATCAATCTATAACTTATATATAGTGTGCATCATAGTGAAACCGTACAAATATCCGGATAAGGAAATATGCAAACCCCCTTTTTGAAAATTGCCATGTGATGCACGTGTCACGGCATAAGTAGCGGACGTTTATTTTTTTAAAAAAAATAGCTATATATATATCTTTTATTTAGCATACACGTCCCGCCTGGTTACTAAATCAAATAATAATGATTATGAAAATATACTGCTC
Organism: Agapanthus africanus; assembly: GCA_030015575.1. Classification (NCBI taxonomy): domain Eukaryota; kingdom Viridiplantae; phylum Streptophyta; class Magnoliopsida; order Asparagales; family Amaryllidaceae; genus Agapanthus; species Agapanthus africanus. The sequence continues at coordinate 535,668,215 of CM057344.1, forward strand.
AAACTGAAATCAAGCCCAATCACATCAATAAAATGTCATGTGCGTCCGGTGCGCACTGAAATCGAAACCAAATGCAGAAACCATGAATACCCACAAAACAAAACTAAGTGCAACAGGTGTGCACCAAAAACATCTGTCAAGTGCAACGGGCGTGCACGACTCAAAATCAGGTGCATCTAATCTGCACAAAACCCCGATTTAGTGCATCTGGTGTGCACAAAATCGCATCAAGTGCGCCAAGTATGCGCAAGAATCCTAATCAGGTGCACATGGAGCACGAAAACATACATCGAATATCAAAATCGAAATCACAGCACAAAAATGCATGAAAACTAGGTCGAAACATATGTCAAAATCATGTGTAACCCCTATGCACGAAGTCAAATCAAAAATCTCAATATATATAAAACCAAATCAAGTGTACTGGGTGTGTACTAAACAACATCAATACAACTGGTATATGAAACACAACTAGAATGTAATGAAGGTACACACATGAAATACCAATCGTAAAACGAATTCCTCAAATGCCAAAATCCAATAACAGAAAATATGGAATTCAAATCACTAAATCACAATCGTAAACACTATCGTCAATGTGCGCCTCTTCCCTCTGATGTCGACTGCTTCAAACTCGTTCCTTCATAGGTGTGCTGACTGCGCTACCAACGGCAATACTCGTGTCTAGAGCCTCCCACATAGTCGATCCCTTCACTTGATATCCGGACCACATTAAACTTTTTGATCGATCCATCAAAATCCCATAATTCCCCGAGAGCTCAACACTCAAATACAGTTTTAAAAATATCCGGTACATACCCCAGCATCGATGATCCAGCTGTAGAAGGGCAAACCCAAGCCTCACTAATGGCACAGCGGAACAGCCGTAAACCCTAAGGTTCAAGGGCGTTCTCGTGGTCATTATGTCGAGTTAGGGTTTCATTCTTCTAGAGGGTCCATCGAAATACCTGCATGTTCTTCCGAATACTTTAAACTTGGGAAAATGGTTTCCTGATAATCGTTCGAACCCTTTAACTTCATCCGGACGGCATGTGACTACCCTTCGTCCGCACGTTAAGCAATGCTTCAATCCTCAAGAATAACCAATACTCTAATGGTTATCGCATTCGAGCCGCAACTTCCTCTGCCCGCGCGCCCGTGGTAACAAAAACCACCCTCCGACATCGACGAAGATAGATCAAAGGAGCGAATGAAATACGGTGCAAACAAATGTACATCCTAAGGTTTCTTAAGCAGAGTAGCGTATCGTAAGTATGCCGCGGACCATACCCACGGTACGTTACTCTACCTAAATCGCCTACTCCATCAACCAAGGGTCACCTAGACTTATACAGGGTTAAACCTAGCGCTCTGATACCAACTTTGTCACGACCCGAAAGTACGGAACGTGACCGGCACTTAGATTACGAAGCGTCTAGAGGCGCCACGTGACCTAAGTAAGCCGAAGCCCAGAAATCTAAACCATAAAAGAAGAAAAAGAAGAAAAGAAAATAAAACAAGTATAAAAACATCAGCAAATTTTACCAAAAATTTCGGCAGAGTCTCCTCTGCAAAACTGGCCCCCAAACGGGTACAACAAGTATAATATGAATAAACAATAAAAAGCATCCCCAAACGGGTGCTAGCTCAACGCCAACGGGCGGAGACAACCACAACAATCACAAAAATATACAACGCCAAAGGGTGAGGCTCAAATCTCAAAAGAAAACACAAACCACCAGATCAGAATAATACATGCGCGACTCTAAGGTCGAAATAAAAGACTGGTCCAATAAACTTATCAAGTAATACAAATATGGTTGATGGAGCTTTCTAGATACAAATGAAATAATAAAAATACAACGGCGGTTCAGATACAAATGAACCAACCTACCGTGCAAATCACCCAAAATGAAAATGATGTGCCAGCAACTACCAAGGGAGACCTGTACATCGCACCTGAAAAGAATTTGGCACAACGGGGGTGAGTTGCCAACTCGTGAGTAGAAGACATCTACGAAAAGAAATCGAATGCACGACGCTATCCTAGGTCATAATAATACACTACTATATCTTAAACATCTAGTAAAAGCAGGGTAATACTACGTGTAAGTGCAGATAATCCGTGTTCGTGTCAGTGCTTAATATAATACTATGTCATATGAAATGAAATGCATGCACCATGAATGTAAAGTAACAAATCCTGAAATCCAGATATATATGTATAAGAACTTTTTATCTATTATCATAGTAAAGTGTGTATAAGCATCTGAAATCTCAACAATGAAATCCATAGAAATCCGTGTCAAGCATCGACACAACACATGTAATCTCAAGTCTCAATATGTCGGGCTCCGTCAGTCCGGATCGGCCCATATCATCAAATCTCACGACAACGGTCGGTATCCTCCGGATATCCGCCGCGCCAGACATCACCGGTAGGTAGCCTTCCCCTGCCAAGCTCATCGTCTACAACTCGATCTTCTTGCCCCGGGGTACCATACCGGGCCCACCATGTACCCGAGACGGTTCATCCACTCCTCGAATCGGGTCTCGAAATCTATCAGAAAACATGAAATACTCATGGTGGACGACACATACATCACGAGAAAACCGCATCTTATTTTAAAAAGAGAAGAGGAGAGAGAGAGAAGTTTTTATATATATTCTTGCGGTTTTCCCCAAAAATCCAGAAAATCTCACAGAAATCCAAATCTCAAGATCATGAGTAGTATATGATAAATGTCGGCATATGCTCATAATACTGTGCGATAACATGAAAATATGAATGCAGGAATGTCTAAGTTATGAATATCATGTCTATACTAACATCAGAGAGTAATCACAATATTATATCGGTTTAGTTGTTAACTGATTCTATCAACAAAATATAATATGATCTAAAGTGTACGTGACATAGCAATTACCGATGATGATGTGTGTGAGCCGGTAAATAAGTGTGTGTGGAATATGCGCATCATCGGTAATGGTGCTGGTGTCCTAACCGGTAAAGTTTATATTGATTATAGCAACATATAAAAGAACATGCACCATGATGATTATAGTATGAATGTAAATGCAGGTGTGCATTATCCACTCCTCTGCGAGATACGAGTACAACTACCACTGTGTGAGTCGAACCTAAACCAGTATCCATCTAACATCCTAAGGAACTAAACCTAAGAGACTAGTCAGTAGGAAACTAGAATATACCTAAGGTCTGAATCATTATCTCCAATAGTCGGCGATTCCGCCTCAATAGCATCACGTACGTAGTACGGCTTCCTCGAATCAAGAGTGCGGATCAATCACCAAATCTAAGCCTCGTACGGTAAGATCCCTCGTACGGCATCCTAATATCGGGGTACGGTCAAGTATCTCCTGGGTGTCCCCTCATTCGTATAATGTCATATGTATCTTATTGTGATTAAGTTATACGTATATGATATCGACATCAGGTCACACCAATATAATGTCGTAATCAAGTTATACATATATCATATAGTGATCAGTCACAAGTTACAGTCCGGGTACTATTCTAGCGTCCCATGTACATCAATATCACCACCACTCCTTATAACTTATATAATCATGATCATTATCTCATTCTCTAATGATCCGCTAACACTCAATACGACTGTATAGTCAAGAATCACGGCATCAAGCCAGTTATACTGTTTCATCATATCTCGGATATCATATCACATCAATGAATCACCTATACGTGTTGTACATATATGTATATACCTATACCTAGTTCTATATATATCCACATACACGCACCCCATGTCGAGTTTCAGTGTGTGCGTGGGTGTGTTTCTATCTGAAACCTACGAACCCCCTTCCAAGGTACTCATCCTCTGATTTGGCTTTCCTAAATCGGTCTAATCCAGCCTAGGGTCAATACTAGAGTCCTACTAGGGTCACGTCTGGTTTCCTAATGTCAATAAGTACTAATCCTATTCTACGTTGCGGGGGTGCTAAACGCCATCCACCCGACTTCCCCCCGTAGATATGCATCTACTCACCTGGTCCATGTCTGCCGACGACGGTGTCGCGATCCTCCTCTTCATCGCCCGTAGTCCACTTGAAGGGTACCTAAACGCAAACATATAAATAACATCGTAAACCGAATCACATACAAAAGTCAAACGATACAAGGAACAAGCATAGGTTAAAACCTATGTCTCGTCCACGCAAAAGCACCAAATACCGCTCGATATCGGTGTACAAACGCCGACTGATCGAGGTAGAAACCAATAAACAACCCGTAGTTTCAAAACCCATTACTTATAATATTAAACTTGGTTCAAATCATCGGAACCCTATAATCGATCAAATCATCCAATTCCGAAAACCTTGAAAATATCAATTCACCATTTTACTTCAAAACTTGACGTTTAATGAAACTAATGGTCATAATATTCATTAAATAACATAACTAAGTTATAGAAACCCTTACCATATTTGTATTACACTAATTTATATTACAAATAAATTTCTAGTTTGCAATTTTATCAATTTTCCACAACTTACAAGCAAAATTCCACAATTCCACAACAACACTTGATTTTGTATGAATTAATGTTTCAAACTACAATTTACAATGATAATGATATAATAAAACCTTAATTTATATTTTAAATCTCATTTATTTAATAATTTCCAAAAACTAGTTAGCAAAAATAGAAATTTTTATCAAAATTTATCAATTATCAATAATACTAGTAACTAAACTAAGTTTTCCATTCCTTTAACATGTCAATATCCTCATTTAAACAACAATCTATTGTTACAAACATTCATTGGAATTTATATCACCAATATATAAAATATATAGAAATCTAGTTTATTAAAAATGGTTTAATTTAAGAAATTTGGATCACAATTTGCAATATATCAACCATGCATGATTTTCCATTTGTAAAAGTGCTACTCTAGTTACTATAAACCTAATGATATAATAAAACCCCAACTTAATTTTACAAACCCTCACTTGAATTTTTAAAAGTAGTAAATAGAATTAACATATTAAATCTAATTAAGCTTAATGAAACATCTAATAATAATAAAAACAAAAGAAGGAAATTTATACCTCCAAAATTATGAAATCCAACATGAAAATGAGCCTCAAAAATGCATGCTTCCCATCTCCAAAATCCATGTAAAATGAGCAAAGAATAAAGGGTAGAGAATAAATAGGATTTTGTGCATTTTATATTGAATTTTGGTGGATTTTTAATGATTTTTTGTAATAAAATGAGGTGGGAAATTGGGGGGGCTGCCATGGGGATCATGGCCGGCCACATGAGGAAGAGAGGGAGAAAAAGAAAGAGGGAAGAATTGTGTAGAAGGTTCACACAATATGATGTATACATATGTCTTTTCATGATTTATTAATTTTCTTTTCATTTCTTCACTATAGCAACTAAAGAAAAGTCTAGAAAATTGGAAAAGTTTGCAAATAAATTTTGCATGATACACACTAAATTCTAATATGCCATGGTTCATTTTTACAAATTAAAACCATTCAAATTTGTAATTTACACTAATTTAGTGTAAAATAAAGCTTATGTTAATATTTAAAATAATTAATTTAGGAAAAATATTTAATTAAACTAAAATTTTATAAGTGGCTAAATAAACACCATTTACTAGTAATTACATAATTTAAATAGGTATTTTTGAATTTATAATGAAAAACAATTGCGGTTTGATTTTACGAAAAAATACATTTTGCTTTACCGAAAATCAAAATTTCACTTAAACAATTTTATTCATTTAATTATTTATTTAATTATTTTTAAAACGTTACAATCTTCCCCCCTTTAGGAAATTCGGTCCCCGAATTTAAATTAACACTCCCCTTCCAAATACTAAAACATTTAGCAAAATACTCAAATCGTCGGGGCTCCGAATCATTAATACATAACAAAAATCAACTCCGTCAAGCATAATGCAATCATCGGAGTTATGGCGAGAATAAAATATCATAACCCAATATGAAAACCATTATAATATACATCAATCTATAACTTATATATAGTGTGCATCATAGTGAAACCGTACAAATATCCGGATAAGGAAATATGCAAACCCCCTTTTTGAAAATTGCCATGTGATGCACGTGTCACGGCATAAGTAGCGGACGTTTATTTTTTTAAAAAAAATAGCTATATATATATCTTTTATTTAGCATACACGTCCCGCCTGGTTACTAAATCAAATAATAATGATTATGAAAATATACTGCTCAAACTGAAATCAACCCCAATCACATCAATAAAATGTCATGTGCGTCCGGTGCGCACTGAAATCGAAACCAAATGCAGAAACCATGAATACCCACAAAACAAAACTAAGTGCAACAGGTGTGCACCAAAAACATCTGTCAAGTGCAACGGGCGTGCACGACTCAAAATCAGGTGCATCTAATCTGCACAAAACCCCGATTTAGTGCATCTGGTGTGCACAAAATCGCATCAAGTGCGCCAAGTATGCGCAAGAATCCTAATCAGGTGCACATGGAGCACGAAAACATACATCGAATATCAAAATCGAAATCACAGCACAAAAATGCATGAAAACTAGGTCGAAACATATGTCAAAATCATGTGTAACCCCTATGCACGAAGTCAAATCAAAAATCTCAATATATATAAAACCAAATCAAGTGTACTGGGTGTGTACTAAACAACATCAATACAACTGGTATATGAAACACAACTAGAATGTAATGAAGGTACACACATGAAATACCAATCGTAAAACGAATTCCTCAAATGCCAAAATCCAATAACAGAAAATATGGAATTCAAATCACTAAATCACAATCGTAAACACTATCGTCAATGTGCGCCTCTTCCCTCTGATGTCGACTGCTTCAAACTCGTTCCTTCATAGGTGTGCTGACTGCGCTACCAACGGCAATACTCGTGTCTAGAGCCTCCCACATAGTCGATCCCTTCACTTGATATCCGGACCACATTAAACTTTTTGATCGATCCATCAAAATCCCATAATTCCCCGAGAGCTCAACACTCAAATACAGTTTTAAAAATATCCGGTACATACCCCAGCATCGATGATCCAGCTGTAGAAGGGCAAACCCAAGCCTCACTAATGGCACAGCGGAACAGCCGTAAACCCTAAGGTTCAAGGGCGTTCTCGTGGTCATTATGTCGAGTTAGGGTTTCATTCTTCTAGAGGGTCCATCGAAATACCTGCATGTTCTTCCGAATACTTTAAACTTGGGAAAATGGTTTCCTGATAATCGTTCGAACCCTTTAACTTCATCCGGACGGCATGTGACTACCCTTCGTCCGCACGTTAAGCAATGCTTCAATCCTCAAGAATAACCAATACTCTAATGGTTATCGCATTCGAGCCGCAACTTCCTCTGCCCGCGCGCCCGTGGTAACAAAAACCACCCTCCGACATCGACGAAGATAGATCAAAGGAGCGAATGAAATACGGTGCAAACAAATGTACATCCTAAGGTTTCTTAAGCAGAGTAGCGTATCGTAAGTATGCCGCGGACCATACCCACGGTACGTTACTCTACCTAAATCGCCTACTCCATCAACCAAGGGTCACCTAGACTTATACAGGGTTAAACCTAGCGCTCTGATACCAACTTTGTCACGACCCGAAAGTACGGAACGTGACCGGCACTTAGATTACGAAGCGTCTAGAGGCGCCACGTGACCTAAGTAAGCCGAAGCCCAGAAATCTAAACCATAAAAGAAGAAAAAGAAGAAAAGAAAATAAAACAAGTATAAAAACATCAGCAAATTTTACCAAAAATTTCGGCAGAGTCTCCTCTGCAAAACTGGCCCCCAAACGGGTACAACAAGTATAATATGAATAAACAATAAAAAGCATCCCCAAACGGGTGCTAGCTCAACGCCAACGGGCGGAGACAACCACAACAATCACAAAAATATACAACGCCAAAGGGTGAGGCTCAAATCTCAAAAGAAAACACAAACCACCAGATCAGAATAATACATGCGCGACTCTAAGGTCGAAATAAAAGACTGGTCCAATAAACTTATCAAGTAATACAAATATGGTTGATGGAGCTTTCTAGATACAAATGAAATAATAAAAATACAACGGCGGTTCAGATACAAATGAACCAACCTACCGTGCAAATCACCCAAAATGAAAATGATGTGCCAGCAACTACCAAGGGAGACCTGTACATCGCACCTGAAAAGAATTTGGCACAACGGGGGTGAGTTGCCAACTCGTGAGTAGAAGACATCTACGAAAAGAAATCGAATGCACGACGCTATCCTAGGTCATAATAATACACTACTATATCTTAAACATCTAGTAAAAGCAGGGTAATACTACGTGTAAGTGCAGATAATCCGTGTTCGTGTCAGTGCTTAATATAATACTATGTCATATGAAATGAAATGCATGCACCATGAATGTAAAGTAACAAATCCTGAAATCCAGATATATATGTATAAGAACTTTTTATCTATTATCATAGTAAAGTGTGTATAAGCATCTGAAATCTCAACAATGAAATCCATAGAAATCCGTGTCAAGCATCGACACAACACATGTAATCTCAAGTCTCAATATGTCGGGCTCCGTCAGTCCGGATCGGCCCATATCATCAAATCTCACGACAACGGTCGGTATCCTCCGGATATCCGCCGCGCCAGACATCACCGGTAGGTAGCCTTCCCCTGCCAAGCTCATCGTCTACAACTCGATCTTCTTGCCCCGGGGTACCATACCGGGCCCACCATGTACCCGAGACGGTTCATCCACTCCTCGAATCGGGTCTCGAAATCTATCAGAAAACATGAAATACTCATGGTGGACGACACATACATCACGAGAAAACCGCATCTTATTTTAAAAAGAGAAGAGGAGAGAGAGAAAAGTTTTTATATATATTCTTGCGGTTTTCCCCAAAAATCCAGAAAATCTCACAGAAATCCAAATCTCAAGATCATGAGTAGTATATGATAAATGTCGGCATATGCTCATAATACTGTGCGATAACATGAAAATATGAATGCAGGAATGTCTAAGTTATGAATATCATGTCTATACTAACATCAGAGAGTAATCACAATATTATATCGGTTTAGTTGTTAACTGATTCTATCAACAAAATATAATATGATCTAAAGTGTACGTGACATAGCAATTACCGATGATGATGTGTGTGAGCCGGTAAATAAGTGTGTGTGGAATATGCGCATCATCGGTAATGGTGCTGGTGTCCTAACCGGTAAAGTTTATATTGATTATAGCAACATATAAAAGAACATGCACCATGATGATTATAGTATGAATGTAAATGCAGGTGTGCATTATCCACTCCTCTGCGAGATACGAGTACAACTACCACTGTGTGAGTCGAACCTAAACCAGTATCCATCTAACATCCTAAGGAACTAAACCTAAGAGACTAGTCAGTAGGAAACTAGAATATACCTAAGGTCTGAATCATTATCTCCAATAGTCGGCGATTCCGCCTCAATAGCATCACGTACGTAGTACGGCTTCCTCGAATCAAGAGTGCGGATCAATCACCAAATCTAAGCCTCGTACGGTAAGATCCCTCGTACGGCATCCTAATATCGGGGTACGGTCAAGTATCTCCTGGGTGTCCCCTCATTCGTATAATGTCATATGTATCTTATTGTGATTAAGTTATACGTATATGATATCGACATCAGGTCACACCAATATAATGTCGTAATCAAGTTATACATATATCATATAGTGATCAGTCACAAGTTACAGTCCGGGTACTATTCTAGCGTCCCATGTACATCAATATCACCACCACTCCTTATAACTTATATAATCATGATCATTATCTCATTCTCTAATGATCCGCTAACACTCAATACGACTGTATAGTCAAGAATCACGGCATCAAGCCAGTTATACTGTTTCATCATATCTCGGATATCATATCACATCAATGAATCACCTATACGTGTTGTACATATATGTATATACCTATACCTAGTTCTATATATATCCACATACACGCACCCCATGTCGAGTTTCAGTGTGTGCGTGGGTGTGTTTCTATCTGAAACCTACGAACCCCCTTCCAAGGTACTCATCCTCTGATTTGGCTTTCCTAAATCGGTCTAATCCAGCCTAGGGTCAATACTAGAGTCCTACTAGGGTCACGTCTGGTTTCCTAATGTCAATAAGTACTAATCCTATTCTACGTTGCGGGGGTGCTAAACGCCATCCACCCGACTTCCCCCCGTAGATATGCATCTACTCACCTGGTCCATGTCTGCCGACGACGGTGTCGCGATCCTCCTCTTCATCGCCCGTAGTCCACTTGAAGGGTACCTAAACGCAAACATATAAATAACATCGTAAACCGAATCACATACAAAAGTCAAACGATACAAGGAACAAGCATAGGTTAAAACCTATGTCTCGTCCACGCAAAAGCACCAAATACCGCTCGATATCGGTGTACAAACGCCGACTGATCGAGGTAGAAACCAATAAACAACCCGTAGTTTCAAAACCCATTACTTATAATATTAAACTTGGTTTAAATCATCGGAACCCTATAATCGATCAAATCATCCAATTCCGAAAACCTTGAAAATATCAATTCACCATTTTACTTCAAAACTTGACGTTTAATGAAACTAATGGTCATAATATTCATTAAATAACATAACTAAGTTATAGAAACCCTTACCATATTTGTATTACACTAATTTATATTACAAATAAATTTCTAGTTTGCAATTTTATCAATTTTCCACAACTTACAAGCAAAATTCCACAATTCCACAACAACACTTGATTTTGTATGAATTAATGTTTCAAACTACAATTTACAATGATAATGATATAATAAAACCTTAATTTATATTTTAAATCTCATTTATTTAATAATTTCCAAAAACTAGTTAGCAAAAATAGAAATTTTTATCAAAATTTATCAATTATCAATAATACTAGTAACTAAACTAAGTTTTCCATTCCTTTAACATGTCAATATCCTCATTTAAACAACAATCTATTGTTACAAACATTCATTGGAATTTATATCACCAATATATAAAATATATAGAAATCTAGTTTATTAAAAATGGTTTAATTTAAGAAATTTGGATCACAATTTGCAATATATCAACCATGCATGATTTTCCATTTGTAAAAGTGCTACTCTAGTTACTATAAACCTAATGATATAATAAAACCCCAACTTAATTTTACAAACCCTCACTTGAATTTTTAAAAGTAGTAAATAGAATTAACATATTAAATCTAATTAAGCTTAATGAAACATCTAATAATAATAAAAACAAAAGAAGGAAATTTATACCTCCAAAATTATGAAATCCAACATGAAAATGAGCCTCAAAAATGCATGCTTCCCATCTCCAAAATCCATGTAAAATGAGCAAAGAATAAAGGGTAGAGAATAAATAGGATTTTGTGCATTTTATATTGAATTTTGGTGGATTTTTAATGATTTTTTGTAATAAAATGAGGTGGGAAATTGGGGGGGCTGCCATGGGGATCATGGCCGGCCACATGAGGAAGAGAGGGAGAAAAAGAAAGAGGGAAGAATTGTGTAGAAGGTTCACACAATATGATGTATACATATGTCTTTTCATGATTTATTAATTTTCTTTTCATTTCTTCACTATAGCAACTAAAGAAAAGTCTAGAAAATTGGAAAAGTTTGCAAATAAATTTTGCATGATACACACTAAATTCTAATATGCCATGGTTCATTTTTACAAATTAAAACCATTCAAATTTGTAATTTACACTAATTTAGTGTAAAATAAAGCTTATGTTAATATTTAAAATAATTAATTTAGGAAAAATATTTAATTAAACTAAAATTTTATAAGTGGCTAAATAAACACCATTTACTAGTAATTACATAATTTAAATAGGTATTTTTGAATTTATAATGAAAAACAATTGCGGTTTGATTTTACGAAAAAATACATTTTGCTTTACCGAAAATCAAAATTTCACTTAAACAATTTTATTCATTTAATTATTTATTTAATTATTTTTAAACGTTACAATCTTCCCCCCTTTAGGAAATTCGGTCCCCGAATTTAAATTAACACTCCCCTTCCAAATACTAAAACATTTAGCAAAATACTCAAATCGTCGGGGCTCCGAATCATTAATACATAACAAAAATCAACTCCGTCAAGCATAATGCAATCATCGGAGTTATGGCGAGAATAAAATATCATAACCCAATATGAAAACCATTATAATATACATCAATCTATAACTTATATATAGTGTGCATCATAGTGAAACCGTACAAATATCCGGATAAGGAAATATGCAAACCCCCTTTTTGAAAATTGCCATGTGATGCACGTGTCACGGCATAAGTAGCGGACGTTTATTTTTTTAAAAAAAATAGCTATATATATATCTTTTATTTAGCATACACGTCCCGCCTGGTTACTAAATCAAATAATAATGATTATGAAAATATACTGCTCAAACTGAAATCAACCCCAATCACATCAATAAAATGTCATGTGCGTCCGGTGCGCACTGAAATCGAAACCAAATGCAGAAACCATGAATACCCACAAACAAAACTAAGTGCAACAGGTGTGCACCAAAAACATCTGTCAAGTGCAACGGGCGTGCACGACTCAAAATCAGGTGCATCTAATCTGCACAAAAACCCGATTTAGTGCATCTGGTGTGCACAAAATCGCATCAAGTGCGCCAAGTATGCGCAAGAATCCTAATCAGGTGCACATGGAGCACGAAAACATACATCGAATATCAAAATCGAAATCACAGCACAAAAATGCATGAAAACTAGGTCGAAACATATGTCAAAATCATGTGTAACCCCTATGCACGAAGTCAAATCAAAAATCTCAATATATATAAAACCAAATCAAGTGTACTGGGTGTGTACTAAACAACATCAATACAACTGGTATATGAAACACAACTAGAATGTAATGAAGGTACACACATGAAATACCAATCGTAAAACGAATTCCTCAAATGCCAAAATCCAATAACAGAAATATGGAATTCAAATCACTAAATCACAATCGTAAACACTATCGTCAATGTGCGCCTCTTCCCTCTGATGTCGACTGCTTCAAACTCGTTCCTTCATAGGTGTGCTGACTGCGCTACCAACGGCAATACTCGTGTCTAGAGCCTCCCCACATAGTCGATCCCTTCACTTGATATCCGGACCACATTAAACTTTTGATCGATCCATCAAAATCCCATAATTCCCCGAGAGCTCAACACTCAAATACAGTTTTAAAAATATCCGGTACATACCCCAGCATCGATGATCCAGCTGTAGAAGGGCAAACCCAAGCCTCACTAATGGCACAGCGGAACAGCCGTAAACCCTAAGGTTCAAGGGCGTTCTCGTGGTCATTATGTCGAGTTAGGGTTTCATTCTTCTAGAGGGTCCATCGAAATACCTGCATGTTCTTCGAATACTTTAAACTTGGGAAAATGGTTTCCTGATAATCGTTCGAACCCTTTAACTTCATCCGGACGGCATGTGACTACCCTTCGTCCGCACGTTAAGCAATGCTTCAATCCTCAAGAATAACCAATACTCTAATGGTTATCGTCATTCGAGCCGCAACTTCCTCTGCCCGCGCGCCCGTGGTAACAAAAACCACCCTCCGACATCGACGAAGATAGATCAAAGGAGCGAATGAAATACGGTGCAAACAAATGTACATCCTAGGTTTCTTAAGCAGAGTAGCGTATCGTAAGTATGCCGCGGACCATACCCACGGTACGTTACTCTACCTAAATCGCCTACTCCATCAACCAAGGGTCACCTAGACTTATACAGGGTTAAACTAGCGCTCTGATACCAACTTTGTCACGACCCGAAGTACGGAACGTGACCGGCACTTAGATTACGAAGCGTCTAGAGGCGCCACGTGACCTAAGTAAGCCGAAGCCCAGAAATCTAAACCATAAAAGAGAAAAAGAAGAAAAGAAAATAAAACAAGTATAAAAACATCAGCAAATTTTACCAAAAATTTCGGCAGAGTCTCCTCTGCAAAACTGGCCCCCAAACGGGTACAACAAGTATAATATGAATAAACAATAAAAAGCATCCCAAACGGGTGCTAGCTCAACGCCAACGGGCGGAGACAACCACAACAATCACAAAAATATACAACGCCAAAGGGTGAGGCTCAAATCTCAAAAGAAAACACAAACCACCAGATCAGAATAATACATGCGCGACTCTAAGGTCGAAATAAAAGACTGGTCAATAAACTTATCAAGTAATACAAATATGGTTGATGGAGCTTTCTAGATACAAATGAAATAATAAAAATACAACGGCGGTTCAGATACAAATGAACCAACCTACCGTGCAAATCACCCAAAATGAAAATGATGTGCCAGCAACTACCAAGGGAGACCTGTACATCGCACCTGAAAAGAATTTGGCACAACGGGGGTGAGTTGCCAACTCGTGAGTAGAAGACATCTACGAAAAGAAATCGAATGCACGACGCTATCCTAGGTCATAATAATACACTACTATAATCTTAAACATCTAGTAAAAGCAGGGTAATACTACGTGTAAGTGCAGATAATCGTGTTCGTGTCAGTGCTTAATATAATACTATGTCATATGAAATGAAATGCATGCACCATGAATGTAAAGTAACAAATCCTGAAATCCAGATATATATGTATAAGAACTTTTTATCTATTATCATAGTAAAGTGTGTATAAGCATCTGAAATCTCAACAATGAAATCCATAGAAATCCGTGTCAAGCATCGACACAACACATGTAATCTCAAGTCTCAATATGTCGGGCTCCGTCAGTCCGGATCGGCCCATATCATCAAATCTCACGACAACGGTCGGTATCCTCCGGATATCCGCCGCGCCAGACATCACCGGTAGGTAGCCTTCTCCTGCCAAGCTCATCGTCTACAACTCGATCTTCTTGCCCCGGGGTACCATACCGGGCCCACCATGTACCCGAGACGGTTCATCCACTCCTCGAATCGGGTCTCGAAATCTATCAGAAAACATGAAATACTCATGGTGGACGACACATACATCACGAGAAAACCGCATCTTATTTTAAAAAGAGAAGAGGAGAGAGAGAGAAGTTTTTATATATATTCTTGCGGTTTTCCCCAAAAATCCAGAAAATCTCACAGAAATCCAAATCTCAAGATCATGAGTAGTATATGATAAATGTCGGCATATGCTCATAATACTGTGCGATAACATGAAAATATGAATGCAGGAATGTCTAAGTTATGAATATCATGTCTATACTAACATCAGAGAGTAATCACAATATTATATCGGTTTAGTTGTTAACTGATTCTATCAACAAAATATAATATGATCTAAGTGTACGTGACATAGCAATTACCGATGATGATGTGTGTGAGCCGGTAAATAAGTGTGTGTGGAATATGCGCATCATCGGTAATGGTGCTGGTGTCCTAACCGGTAAAGTTTATATTGATTATAGCAACATATAAAAGAACATGCACCATGATGAATTATAGTATGAATGTAAATGCAGGTGTGCATTATCCACTCCTCTGCGAGATACGAGTACAACTACCACTGTGTGAGTCGAACCTAAACCAGTATCCATCTAACATCCTAAGGAACTAAACCTAAGAGACTAGTCAGTAGGAAACTAGAATATACCTAAGGTCTGAATCATTATCTCCAATAGTCGGCGATTCCGCCTCAATAGCATCACGTACGTAGTACGGCTTCCTCGAATCAAGAGTGCGGATCAATCACCAAATCTAAGCCTCGTACGGTAAGATCCCTCGTACGGCATCCTAATATCGGGGTACGGTCAAGTATCTCCTGGGTGTCCCCTCATTCGTATAATGTCATATGTATCTTATTGTGATTAAGTTATACGTATATGATATCGACATCAGGTCACACCAATATAATGTCGTAATCAAGTTATACATATATCATATAGTGATCAGTCACAAGTTACAGTCCGGGTACTATTCTAGCGTCCCATGTACATCAATATCACCACCACTCCTTATAACTTATATAATCATGATCATTATCTCATTCTCTAATGATCCGCTAACACTCAATACGACTGTATAGTCAAGAATCACGGCATCAAGCCAGTTATACTGTTTCATCATATCTCGGATATCATATCACATCAATGAATCACCTATACGTGTTGTACATATATGTATATACCTATACCTAGTTCTATATATATCCACATACACGCACCCCATGTCGAGTTTCAGTGTGTGCGTGGGTGTGTTTCTATCTGAAACCTACGAACCCCCTTCCAAGGTACTCATCCTCTGATTTGGCTTTCCTAAATCGGTCTAATCCAGCCTAGGGTCAATACTAGAGTCCTACTAGGGTCACGTCTGGTTTCCTAATGTCAATAAGTACTAATCCTATTCTACGTTGCGGGGGTGCTAAACGCCATCCACCCGACTTCCCCCCGTAGATATGCATCTACTCACCTGGTCCATGTCTGCCGACGACGGTGTCGCGATCCTCCTCTTCATCGCCCGTAGTCCACTTGAAGGGTACCTAAACGCAAACATATAAATAACATCGTAAACCGAATCACATACAAAAGTCAAACGATACAAGGAACAAGCATAGGTTAAAACCTATGTCTCGTCCACGCAAAAGCACCAAATACCGCTCGATATCGGTGTACAAACGCCGACTGATCGAGGTAGAAACCAATAAACAACCCGTAGTTTCAAAACCCATTACTTATAATATTAAACTTGGTTCAAATCATCGGAACCCTATAATCGATCAAATCATCCAATTCCGAAAACCTTGAAAATATCAATTCACCATTTTACTTCAAAACTTGACGTTTAATGAAACTAATGGTCATAATATTCATTAAATAACATAACTAAGTTATAGAAACCCTTACCATATTTGTATTACACTAATTTATATTACAAATAAATTTCTAGTTTGCAATTTTATCAATTTTCCACAACTTACAAGCAAAATTCCACAATTCCACAACAACACTTGATTTTGTATGAATTAATGTTTCAAACTACAATTTACAATGATAATGATATAATAAAACCTTAATTTATATTTTAAATCTCATTTATTTAATAATTTCCAAAAACTAGTTAGCAAAAATAGAAATTTTTATCAAAATTTATCAATTATCAATAATACTAGTAACTAAACTAAGTTTTCCATTCCTTTAACATGTCAATATCCTCATTTAAACAACAATCTATTGTTACAAACATTCATTGGAATTTATATCACCAATATATAAAATATATAGAAATCTAGTTTATTAAAAATGGTTTAATTTAAGAAATTTGGATCACAATTTGCAATATATCAACCATGCATGATTTTCCATTTGTAAAAGTGCTACTCTAGTTACTATAAACCTAATGATATAATAA